>VDFB02054122.1:0-72443 GCA_007258455.2 Sequoia sempervirens | reverse complement strand
CAATTTCTAACTTATTCAGCTTTGGTGATTCAAGTTTATTTGGAGTTTATAACTAAAAGGTAACTTTTTGAATACATTTTTTTAATTGAGATATTCTTTTGAAGTTGCACAATGATCTTGAGAATAGTTTGTGGGGAATCAGAGTTTTTTAAGGAGTCTTTGTCATAATAGTGGTTTTACAATTCTAAGGGAGGAGCAGTTTTAGCTGAAATCACATATTTTTTAGAAAATATAATGATTTAAGCCTTTAAAGGGATTTCATTTTAAGGTTCAATTGAAGGAGGGTTTGATCAAATCACGCCCAGATCCAAACCCCCTTGGACTCAGAACCTAAACTAGTTTTTAAACCATACCTATAAATGAATCTCCTTTACACCTATCAAATCTTTGATAAAAATCACTGAGATTTAGATTTTGGGAGATCAAATGAATTCATTTAAAATTTTATTTCAAATGATTATATTCCTCAGAACAAAGCTATCAATGAATATAATTTTAATATGTTTTGTTTTATTTATGTATTTGTTTTTAAGTTTTATTAAACATAGGTTTTTTCATGAAATGAATTTCTTTGTTCTTCATGTGTGGGAAAATAGAGATTATCAAAAATAATTGAAAATATGGAGTGCACCAGATATTGAAGTCCTTGATCCAAAAAAAAATTAAATTAAATTTTGACATATACAAAAAAAGTTACGCATTATACAGTCGCGCTGTGTCTGAATTGTAATTCGTTTGACTTTGAAACTTGATTAAGGACAAAATATTCAATAAAAAACTATCTAACCAAGTGGAATCACTAGATATCAGAGTTACAAATCTAAATTTGAAATAATTAGAATTTTATCCTTCATGGAAAAAAAGTTATGCGTTATACGGTGTGTGTCACTTTTTAAAAATGTTGTTTTTTGAAAAAAAATATTTTTGTGGGAGATGGAAAAAGAAGTGCAATTTGATTCCAAAAATTTTGAAAAAAATATTTTTAGAATCTACAGACAAAATTTGATGAGACTCTAGTTTGTACCATCTTCAAATTCCTCATAGTTTAGCCGCTATAGGTGCCCAAATGTGGAGATTTAGTTTAAAAATAATAATTTCAGTGTCCAGTTTGGCCAAAAATTGTAAACCACTATTATGGGATCACCCTTTAAGGAGATGTGAATATATCTAAAATCTAGATTCATTAGAAATTTGTATGAGTTGCTTATGAGAGGGAAGGAAAGAAAATGTATTGAGGTAAATGATTTCTCTCTATAAGGTTACATAATTATTTCAATTCAAAACCTTGCAACGTTGCCTTTAATTATGGTCACACGTGTATCAAACATTGCTTGTATTCTTGGGGCCATCTATGCTACATCTAGAAGAGGTTCTAATGCTTTCAAAGACTCACATGTGCAAACAAGTGGATAGAGTGTAACAGGGTTATATTGAAGGTTGGAGAAAATGGAGGCAAGAAGAAATCTATCATCCCAAGCTAGCTTCTAATTCAAGAGTGATTCATTGCATGAGAAGTGACACTTCATATATGTGTCCCTTCAAGTAGTAAGGGGGGCTTTGCTTTTGTTGAAATTTCTTGTGAGTGCAGTCGGTATTCACTTTGGTTGGGGTTGTTTTGTACAACAGTGAAAAGATTGTTTCCATAGCACTAAAGGAGGGATTTGACAAACTTGAAGGAGATATGGACTCTTAGAGGAGAGTTGCTCTCTCATGTGTAGCACTAGAGGAGACATTTTGACACACTTGGAGATGTGTACTTTCGAAGGAAAGTTGTTATCTCATTGTGCAAGGAGGATGGGGATACTTTATGTTCTCTCATGTTGTGCAGAGGTTTGCAAGTTCAAAAATCAGGAGATCCATTGATGGAGTCAATTTGGTGTTTCTTGGGTGAGCAAGGAGGATTGGTGAAGATGCTTCATCAAAGTCTTTAGAAGGGTTGATGTGATCAACTCTTGTAGTGTTCCATCTTTTGTTTGGATTGATGTAATAAGGGGGGGTGTTGGATTTATTCCATCATAGTTAATTTATAGATTAGAATGGCAATAAAATAAAATAACATTTAGATATTAATGTATAGGTCAATTAATAGTTAGATTAAAAAAAAAAAATTGGTTAATGTTAGTAAGTTAATAGTTAGTTGTTAGTTTTAGGGAGTTATTCCCTGTATAGGAGTGAATTTGCACCCCTTACACAAATTCCCCTTTCACACATCCTCACCTTAGAAAATCAAATCCGAAGGTGAAATTCCACATCACCCAACTACCTTCCTTCCACTTGGCTTATGTCTGTTGTGTTGGTGAGAGAATTTTGATTGGGGACGCATGCGCAGCGCACTATCATCCCTGACGGATTCTCACATCTGAAGTTGGCAAAGGCATTACACTTCTAATTGGGAATGATTTGTAATGCCCCTCTTCAACCAAGTGACCCCGAAAATGACAGATTCTTCCCTCTTCTCCTTCAAATTCATCCATCTTCACTTCATTTCATCCCTCTAAGCAATAGATTGGCATCCTCTCTCACACACTCTTGCAATTTCTCAAGCCATCTCTTAGCCTTTTCAGCATTCACTTCACTCTCAACACTCCATTGCAGTAGCAACAGCACTCCAACTCCACATAGCAAGTGCAAAGCAAGCCATTGTAGCGTTGTCTTAGAGCCTTGTGAGGCTTCCTCTCATCACTGTTGTGGTTGTGGTAACCTTTCCAAGTCCATATTCTCCTCCATTGGCTAGTGAGATTTTAGGTGGAGGTGGTAACATTTCGCTCCTCTCCTTTGTGATTTGGTTGAGTAGCCTAATACTGTTTTGTAGTGTTTATTGCAATCTCTACTTTCTTTACTTCTTTATCGCATATTTCTATCTTGTTGCTATCTGTCTGTCTGTGGAGGTGGAAACACCAAAATGGGGGTCTGAATGAGGCAAGCACCTATACAGCCCCAACAATTTTCCTCTTCTTTCTTGTGTGTACGTGAGAGAATGTGTGGAGCTAGCTTGTGAACGTGCATCTTTGTGAGATTATCTTCGTCACCCTAGTTCTTTTTTACTTGTTTTATTACTTTAGTTTCTATTTCCTATACTTTCTCATTTTGTTTTTACCGTCAAGATTAGCTAGCTAGGCTATAAGTTTTTTTTTAGCAGTTTGTATTGTGTTCATTTTTTTCTAACCATACGGATGCCAACGCGCCTGAGAGATGCCAGCACGCCGCGCTGACATCCCAAAACTATGTTGTCGTCCTCAGACAGAGAGCTATCTTAGACACGGTACTGACTCCAAAAACTGGCTCACTTAGCCTAAACCTAAGTTTGGGATCTGTAGAGTGATTGAAGTACATTATAGTCCTCATCATTCTCGATCCTTATTTCAAGATACCCTTTAGAGTGAGGTAAGTTAGGGCAGCCCTCCACTTTCGGCTCTTCGTGACCTGGAGCCTTGACGTGGTTGGTCCCCCTCTCTTACATTCCCATAAGGGAATTTGAGGTGGTTGCTCATGGGAATGCAATCTTTTTTAATCATTTGTATTAAACATTATAAATTGCCTTGATGAAATCAAAAACTATTTTATTTTGTGTTACTTATGTGCAACAGTGGTGTGATCTTTAATCACAATTTTCTCACCATTTTAACATATTGTAAGGGACTTCAAAAGAAAAGGGATTTAAAAATTTATTAGTGTTTGCATGTTCTAAAATTGGAGTATTATAAGGGAATTTTTGTAATTCAACATAAATTTATACGGGGAACAAGGAACAAGGACATTGAGCCCATTTTTAGAGAAATAATAAGGATATTTGTAGAACTCAATGTCTCCTTCATTCTTTATGGGTTTTATTCTATTCTTAAGTTTAGTATTAAATATATTTCTTTATTGCACCTCAAGATTTTTTGCAAATGCAACTAGATAATCTTGATGCATACATTAATGTGTTGTTGCTAGTTGGGAAATTCATAAAAATAAACACAATAATTATAACAATAATTGTACTTGCACTAGGATCAAAGTGCTAGTGCAACTGATTTCCAAATTTTCGAGGACCATCCCTAAGAATGGGCATTGGAAACTCTATTGAAATAAGGTCCTTGTTGCATGTATTTTTATGTTTTACATCATGGCTTTGGCTTTACATGTTCCATGTGGAAAACATTTTGGTCATTTGGATTTAGTTCAATACATTGATTCACCTTGAATTAAGGAAAAACATTTTGAATTTTTCTAAAGAAGACTATCAAGACGTTGATAACCATATACTAGCTTCCATTATGTAATGTGGAATTTTGGGGGTTGGCAAAGAAGTTGTTTCTCTAATACTTTTCATCAAAAGTCTTGTTGGGCCTACTACTAGTTGGCTTCAATACTTGAACACAAATGCTTTATAGATTGAGATAAAATGAAGAAAACCTTTCTACATAGATTCTAACTAGTCATAAGCATATGTGCATTGTTGTTCCAATTCCTCCAAGTTAAAAAAGGGAAGGTGAGAAAAAGAGGTATTTTGTAGCATGCTTGAATTAACTACTAAGATTAATTCCCCATATAGATCAATGCAATGTCCCACCCCAAAATGGAACAATCTTTTTTGTGATTTCTTTCTGATTTGTCTCAGTTTGGCATATTGGACATTTTGTCAAACACGGTTCAATACATTGCAAATTAAATTACACATTCAAATAGAACTAATCATAAGAACTGATAACTAACTTAACACCCTCTTCTTCATGCATTTAACTAGATATATCAACTGATGGATAGGTTAAATGCATTCTTAAATGGTTTTTAACTGAACATGATTATGAGCAGAAATATGAGTGCTTGACTTGGAAATTAATGTCACATGAATGGTCTTACAATGTATAACAAATTTGTTGATAATAGCTTCAGAATTCACTAAACTCATAAATAGATAGAATAGTCTTACAAATTTATGGACTTAACAATCACTTATACACTGTATATGTTGGCATCATACAATCTGAGATTAATATCAATTAAAGAACATGCTATTTTTAGACTGTTAAAGAACACAGAGGTCTGATATAAAGAAATACGATGCTCAGAAATTTTTTGAAGTTTACCAGACTGCATTAACTATTATAGGGGACCAACAACAATCAAAAATTAACATAAAGATGCAACTCCAACTTGGTAAAACCCATGCTATGGTCTCAGATACATGCATAGCCTCTAGAACTCAGAATATAGTGCCCAAAAATGGCACACCAGCTGTAAAAGTTCACACGACCTCCTATTATGCAACTTGAATTCTCCTTATTCCCCTCGTGACCCTTGGTTTGATTGGTAGCAAATGTTATCAACAGCAAATATTCCTTTTCAAACCTGGACGCCTTCCTGGGTATTGATATTATCTATGTGAAAAGTGAATTGATGCAACAATAAGGCTCAACAATGAACACATTCAAAAAACCAGAGATATAAATAATCTCCAGCTCTAAAACCAATTTGTCTCCACATAAAAGAGTACTTCTAATTTGCAATATTATTCAAACCCTTGCCTTTACGATATTCAGTAAATTATCAAACTCCTAATAAATTCTTCAAACCCTAGCTTTTAAGATTTCCTGTAAATAATTGAAGCACAAGTACAATCCCTACAATGGAATTGTCTGCAAGCTGGCTTGGGAGATCTTCCACTCTTGTACTGAGCTATTCTTCCTAAGGGTTTTCGTCCTCAAAAAGACTATGGCTTTCAACAAGAAAACCCTCGTTGAAGCTCTTCACCAAATTTCTCCAAAACAATAATAATAATCATGAATGAATAAAATGAACTCCAAATGCCATTTTATAATTCCCAACTTCACCTCAATTTCACATTTAAAATTCATTTCATATAATTTTACTTTTAGTTTTGGTGCACAACTTTATAATATAAAGTATACTTTAAAAGTCACTTATATCTCCCCTTTTAAAATGACACTTTAACTTATATTATAAAGTATACTTCAAAATCACTTATATCCCCTTTATAAATAAGTCCCTTTTTAATATATTTTAATAATGCATAGAGTTAAATTATTTAATTTTTAACTTTATTATTTGTCATTATTAATATTAAATGTATAGGACCAATATTGACCAATATAACTACAGGGTATAATTATGCCATCAAGCTAAATATAGAAACTCTGCCAGTTGCTAGTGACTTGCTATAAATAGTAAGTATGAGCAACACATCTGAGTGACTTTCTAAAAATAGTAAGTGTAAGTCAAAGTGTCTAGAATGGCCTCTGAAAGGCACACCACAAATAAACTAGGACACTGAGCTGAAGAGTACTGAAATAAGCACCAAAGGGTCTGCTGAAGAGCCATAGATCACCCTCAAAGGGGTCCCCTGAACTCCTTGTTAGCCTACGAGGACTAGTTGGTAAGCTAACCACTATGTCTGACCACTACCTAGGAAAAGGGGACATTATAGTTCACCCTCCCCAAGATTGTTTGTCCCCAAGCAATCCTCACCTGAATACCCAAGCTTATCACCTAAATTCCAAGATCTCAAATCAATCTGTAGAATGCCCAACAACATATCCTCTGCATCCACTGGGTAGAGATAAAGCCATGCTCGACATCACTATAAACAACTAACCTGATGTAGAGAAATCTACCAAACATAGAAATCCCTGGATCCCATAACCAAAACGGAAGTTCACCATACACATCACCCACTGACTCCTACTGCGCTACTCTAACATAATCTTCACCATGCTGAGAGTGGTGAAGCAACATATCGGGATCCAACTGAACTGACGTGCCAAACCTGTCACCACCTAGATCCCAACATACTATAACCTCACATCCATCAAACATGAGGAGATGGAAGGAACTCAAAGTGCCAACATCACAACACCCCACTCCAAACCTTGCAAATCTCTCATGGATGTGATGGATATCCCTCATAGGTGTCGGAAAACATGTAGCAACTCCTTTTAGGTTGTTGTTATAGGACAAATCAACACCCTCAAGACTGTAAGCTTGGCCTATAGAGATGTGAATGATTGCACCAAGGTCATGGGGTGATAGAGTATCATCCCTATGCCACTCTCTCATGCTAAGGAGATGATGCAACTCTCCTTCAAACTCTTGAACAACTATTGTCCTCCAAAAATTATGAATGAAATCCTCATCCCATGGAGTAGGATAGTAGTCTCCTACCAAAACATGGAGAAAAACTCCATCATTGTGGGCTTGTCCAATGATACCATCATGCACACTGGAAACACAACTCCCTTGTGTCCCCATCTTCCCAAGTATATCACACACATGGGTATGTGCTTCCATCAGAAATCCCTGAACCATGAAAGTTGGTTTCTCTGCCAAGGAGATGTCTGCATGACGAAACTTTGATCCTTGTCCCTGTATACAACCATCTGAAAGTGACAGAGTTACAGACCTGCATATCCTAGTTCCATCTTCCAAAGATGGAAACACTCCATCCCAAAATGGATGATTTGTATCATGAGCCAACAATTGGCCCTCCCTCAAAGTTGACTCATGGTCGCTATGGTACCAGCTGTGTGAAAACTCAGGAATGTCAAGATCATTCCTATCCTTAGGCTCATGCAACTCTAAAACCTCCTCGTGCTTGACCACTATTAGGGGTTCTCCCCTCAAACCATGAGTGCCACTACCATTCATAGGTGTCATAACAATCGTAGAAGATTGGATATCTGTTGTCGATGATGAAGATTGCACCAAGCTCAACTCCTTACAAAGCTCGTCAATCTGAATCTCTGATTATTGAAGGGCCTTCTGAGTGCTCTTCAAGGAATCCTCCATGAAAATAAGCTCATCAGTAAGCATATCCACTTCCCTTTCTTTCCCCTTAAGTGCATCATAGTAGATCTCACCAAGCTGGAGTAAGTGATCTCTATCTGAGAGTAGCTGCATGTAATTGGGGTTCATCTCTACTATCGCTTTTCTAAGCACTTGTGAATCTAAAAGGGGAAGTCCTCCATAAGGGTCCATATGTTATCCTGAAGACCTCCAACAACATTTGGCCATCATCATGAGGGTGTCAGCAAACTGTCTAATGGCTACATCAATTGTCCTGCCAACCGATTGGTCTCTTAGGACCCATCAATCTCATATAAATTTTTCGATTTAGGATCAGTGTCATGCAACATAAAATCTAATTTGTTTTCAAGGCTGATAACAACTCCATGAGCACTGAAAATGTCATCTTGGGGTTTTGTCAAACAACTATCATAATGTAAGGCATTCTCATCATCAACCACTTCATATTTGAACCCCTTTTCTTCCACTTGCTCCTCATCAAACAAGTAGGGCCTCAGCTTACCCTCACATTGTTTGAAAACACTGTGAACCAAGTTATAAGCAATTGTAGACATCACATGTACTTTCCTTAGAACAACCAACAATAGAGATAAGATAGGCTAGGAAATTTCATCACTTTCATTAATAATTTAAGCCATAATGATCCTCATGTAGTCCCAAATAGATTTTTCATGTTCTCTTTAACAAAATCCACAAAAAGACGAAACATTTGCAAAATAAGGGTATTACAATCACGGTCAATCATAACAACACATAATCTCACCTATGCTATCAACTCTAGGACTTTGACCCTCTTCCCAAAATGACTTCTAACATCACCTATCCCATCAAAGCTTCCAATAATTAGTTGTAATACCTCCCTCATTTTTCCAATATTATAAGGAACTTCAGGAGTTGTAATCCTTATAATTTCACTGAGGCAAAGAGTAACAGTGAGCCTTATCTCCTTAGTTTCGTGTCTCAATAACTCGTGCTCACCCAACGAAGTCACTGCTAGAGTCATATCTATCTGCAACAAATTAGAAGGCGACTACTCAACAAGACTCAAATATTATTCTATTCCTTTTAGTGTGGCCAAAGTATCATCCCTAGGTTGAGGTTGACTATCGAGCTTACTACCTGTTTCAAAGAATAATCTTGCCAACCACTTTCCATCATCTAATACCAACTCTTTGTCACTGATTGAATCCATAATTTAAATTTGAAACTAAAATCAATGAGTGTTGGTCACTCAACAAAGCAAAGATGTGAACCAACTGAATTTTATGATTTACCCAACAGGATGGCAAGAATAATTGTGCTCTAATATCACTGTACTGTCCCACCCCAAAATGGAACAATCTTTTTTGTGATTTCTTTTTTATTTGTCTCAACTTGGCATATTGGACATATTGTCAAACACAGTTCGATACATTGCAAATTAAATTACACATTCAAATAGAATTGATCAAAAAATCTAATAACTAACTTAACACCCTCTTCTTCATGCATTTAACTAAATATATCAACTGATGGATAGGTCAAATGCATTCTTAAATGGTTGTTAATTGAACATGATTATGAGCAGAAATATGAGTGCTTGACTCAGAAATTAACATCACATGAATGGTCTTACAATGTATAACAGATTTGATGATAATAGCTTCATACTTCACTAAACTCAGAAATAGATAGAACATTCTTAACAGAATTATGGACTCAAAAATCACTTATACATTGTAACCGTTGGAGTTATACAATCGAGATTAATATCAATGAAAGAACGCGCTATTTTCAGACTGATAAAGAGCACAGAGATCTAATATAAAGAAATATGATGCTCATAAATTTTCTAAAGTTTACCAAATTGCATTAACTATTATAGGGGACCAACAACAATCAGAAATTAACATAAAGATGCAACTCCAACCTGGTAAAACTCACGCTATGGTCTCAGATGCATGCACAGCCTCTAGATCCTAGAATATAGAGCCCAGAAATGGCACGCACCAACTGTAGAAGTTCACACGACCTATTATGCAACTTGAATTCTCCTTATTCCCCACATGACCCTTGGTCTAATTGGTAGCAAATGTTAACAACAAATATGTCTTTTCAAACCTGGACACCTTCCTGGGTATTGATATTATCTTTGTACAAAGTGAATCCATGCAGCAATAAGGCTCAACAATGAACACATTCAGAAAACCAGAGATATAAATAAGCTCTAGCTCTAAAACCAATTTGTCTCCACATAAAAGAGTACTTCTGATTTGCAATATTATTTAAACCCTTGCCTTTTTGATATTTAGTAAATTATCAAACTCCTAATAAATTCTTCAAACCCTAGCTTTGAAGCTTTCCTGTAAATCTTTGAAGCACAAGCACAATCCCTACGACAGAATTGTCTGCAAGTCGGCTTGGGAGATCTTCCACTCTTGTACCGAGCTATTCTTCCTGAGGGTTTTTGTCCTCAAAAAGTATATGGCTTTCAACCAGCAAACCCTCTTGAAGCTCTTCACCAAATTTCTCCAAAACAAGAATAATAATCATGAATGAATAAAATGAACTCCAAGTGCCCTTTTATAATTCCCAACTTCACCTCAAATTCACATTTAAAATTCATTTCATATAATTTTACTTTTAATTTTGGTGCACAACTTTATAATATAAAGTATACTTTAAAAATCACTTATATCCCCTTTATAAATAAGTCCCTTTTTAATATATTTTAATAATTCATAAGTTAAATTATTTTATTTAACTTTATTATTCAGCATTATTAATATTAAATGCATAGTACCAATATTAACCAATATAACTCTAGGATATAATTACATCGTCATGCCAAATATAGAAACCCTGCTAGTTGACCATACAAGTGACTTGCTATAAATAGTAAGTATGAGCAACACATCCAAGTGACTTGCTAAAAATAGTAAGTGTGGGTCAAAGTGTCCAAAATGGCCTTCGGAAGGCACACCACAAATAAATTGGGACACCGAGCTGAAGAGTATTGAAATAAGCACCAAAGGGTTTATTGAAGATCCATAGGTCACCCTCAAAGGGGTCCCCTAAACACCATGTTAGCCTACAGGGACCAGTTGGTAGGCTAACCACTACATCTGACCACTGCCTAAGAAAAGGGGACATTACAATCAACCAAATTTGAGCAATAAAATTTGTGTTTTTATTAATGCCTCACACCTTCAAATCAAATTTATTTTAAAGAGGAGTAAAATATGTACTTTGGAAGTGGCACAAAAAGAAGCCATTGATGTTGAAGATAATATGATTCTATCTAGAATATTTTTGAAAAATAAAGTTGAAATAAATACAATGGAATACAGCATGAAAGGACAATGATATTAGTGACAAAATCATTATCATGAACAAAATTTTGAGAAAGAAAAAAAGAAATGTCACTATCCACCATTGATGGTTATTTTGATATCATGATCTCATGCAAAGATGAGTTGTTGAGGATACAAACAATTGTACTACAAATAATGAATGATGTTGAAATATATCATATGCATTATGAGGATACCAATAAAGCACTTGATAAGTATTCTCAATGTGGAGGAAGAAGAAATTTCAAAGTGATTGTAGCTAGTAAGGGAAAAGTGTTATATCAAGAAGAAAATGATTCGATGAACATAGAATTTGTTAGTTAAGCATGTGTACAACAAAAGCAAGTAGATACCCACTTCAAGAACTACACAAGGTAAATTAGTTTCAATGGTCTTTCTTGAATTTGTGGGATAATAAAGATGTTCAAACATTGGAAAAGGATAAAGTTGATGCAATTAAGGGAGTTGTGCTAGCATGCAAGGCAACATCAAAGAGGTTTAACAAAGTGCAAATTGTGCACCAAATAATAGAAAACATGGTGTTAGGGATTGTTTATGAAGACAACATGATTTGAAAACTTTAATCTCCTCATAGATTTGGTGAATTGGCTTGAAATCCCTTTGCAAATTGATCCATTATTTCGCACAAGTATCTACTTTTCAAATCTTGTCAACGAATTTGCCTAATTTTTTTAAATAAAAATAAATGGTAGGTTTTCTTCTATCATGTACATGGGTGGCTAAGGAATTTGGTTTAGTTCAACTTCATTGTTTATGTGCTAGTTTTTGTTTTTTTTTTTTGTTGTCTAAAGTTTTTTACCATCTCTAGTCATCTCATATTAAAAGGTCTTAGCTTGATGGACTAATAGATAAGGCACTATTCAAAAAATAAGATTTTAGGGTTTATTTTTGCATTCCCAAGGTCATAGTCCCTAGTAAAAGCTAGTTGTCCTCAATTTTCAAAATTGATTCCAAGCTAAAGCCTATTGGTCATCTACCTTCTCTAAGGTCATATGAATATTTCAACCAATTTATAAAGGCTTCTTTCCATATAGGTTGAATCAAATAAAAATATTGATGTCAAATAGTCTTGACCATGGTCAATTAGGAATAAACTTCAAGGTCATTAAAATTGTGTCAATTTAGTTGCAATTGTCGTCTTATATGTAACAAAATGTAAGAATGAAGAAGCTCTAAAAATGTGTTTGACATGAAGGAAGTTTGGTCTCACCAATTGCATTGATTGCAAGATATGTTCAAAACAAATTTGTTGAAATAATGTTGCAAATTTTAAGCAAATGCAAATGTTAGGTGTGTAGTTTATCTCTACAACTTCTGCTAGTATCCTTCACAACTTAATATAATTTGTGAGATTTAGAAAATAACTATGCTTAGCTTAGATGTGGTGAATTGGATCTCAAATATTTCACAATATACTATATCAAAGACTAACTATCTGACAAAATAGCTCTTCAAAATGTGATCTCAAGGACTACAATAAGTGATGGATACGCAATGCATGGTTATAAAGAATATCTTTGAAATCATTGAATTATTAAAAAACTTTGGAATAAATGTCAATGTTGTGAGATTCATTTGTATTTCTTGCATAAAACCAAGAAAGTTTAGTGTATGAAGGCAATAGGATGTATCTATGATACAATAATTGTATTGAAATGTGAGTGTGGATTGTGATCAAGCTAATTATTAGATATGACAAGATATCATCTAGTCATCATTGATGATATCTACCATTATAACATGATATGAGTGTAATTTGTGTAAAGAGGACTCACAAATGATGCTTCCAACAAGAAGAGAAGATGAGCATGTAATTTGCATAGAGTGCAAGTCTTATATTTGTTGTTTCCTTCCCATCCCTTGAGCTCACATGCACTATTACATGATGTCATGTCCATAGTGACATATTGTTCAAAGGATGAACCAACGTAGACTACATTGAAGGTTGTAGGGTATGCACTAAAAGGATTGGTTGAAAAGGCCATGAAAACTATTAAGCAAATATAATTAGTTGCTACAAAAGCCAAACTTCACAACCTTTACTAACACCCTTGTAGCCTGTATGAAACTTTAAGTTGTTGAAAAAAGTATCAACATTCATCAAATCATAAAGGAAAGAAATTTTAATCAAATCTTATAGATGCAAATGCCTAAACAAACATGCATGCAAAATATAAGAGCAAAGACAAGGTCTTAAAATATTTAGCCAAATGCCTCAAAGAATTGTGGCATCATGGAATGCAACGATTGTTGGATATGCACAAAAGAGCGCGTGAACATTCATCAAAGCATAATTTAAAGTGGAATTTTTTCAAAGGTTGTTATTGCAGCTAATCCCATAAACATGTAGGCAAAATGTGAAAGCATAAGCAATAAATGCAATATGTTTGACAAAATGTCCATTTGATAAAGTCCCTAACTAAAATATCATCACTTGGAATGCCATTACAACTTTGTATTATAGCAATGGCTAGTATAGAAAGTTGTGATGCCCTTTTGTGAAATGCAACAAAAAGAGGTCAAACCAATCAAGTCTACCTCTTGTGAGCCTTCTCAAAATGTATTGATACATATGTTGGGCTTGGGGACTTATTCACACTCAACTAGATATACTCATTTTCTAGTATAGTTGATGATAGTAAATATAGCAAAGCCATTCCTTATGGAAGCAATGGTTTCCTTGATTGTGACATTTTATTTGGACTAGTTCATAATTCACCATGTTGTCCTCAAAGGTATTCTATCCACAACTCTACATATGGAGCTCCAAGAAATATTGAATACCTTAAATTAACATGGCCTAGAGCAAAGGAAATTTTGTACAATGTATCATAGCAATGTTACATCATCACTAACAATAAGGGCAAATACAACAAGTCATCATTGGGGAAATGTCTTCATTGTATCCTCAAAACAAAAATGCAAAATTCAATGTTATTCTTGACACCTTGGTAACAAAACAAGTTATAGTAACAAAAGTCAATATAATCCTAATTTCTTTACTTGTCCAACGAATGATTTCATTTTTACAAAGTTTACAAGAATTATAGGTCATCAAAAAAAGAATTTGAAAACACTAAAAAGAATTGGAATGTTATAGAGAGAATGAAAAGTTATTAGTGCCTCCATATTGTAAAATTAGAGTATTGTAAGGGACTTTTTCATCTTCACGCAATTTTATATAGTAAACAAGCAATATACCTATTTTGCAAAAATAATATGGATTTTTGCAAAACTTTTGTCTGTTTTCATTCTTCATGGATTTCATGTTATTTTAAGTTTAGTATTAAACATATTTCTTCCTTGTACCTTACAATTTTGTGGAAATGCAATGCAACTAATTAATCTTCATTCATATGTTAATGGTATATGTAGAATTAGATGAATTTCTCATTTAATCCTACACTCATCTTTTTCTCTTTTTTATTTTAATTTTCATTAATGTTACACCAGTTAAAATTACACGAAACCTTTTAAAAAATCATTAGAATTGCCCCTCTCAAGCATAGAAGAATATTAACCAACATTTGATGATTTTTTCCCATTGTTGCAAGACATGAATAAACACAAAAACTACAATAAGTTTACTTGCTAACAACATTATAACTATAATTATAAATGATGCTATGACCATTTTAGACAGCACTAGTTTACATGCCCCTATGTATAACCCTAATCCTATACATATTGAGATAGAGGTGCTCTATGATGGACTAGGATACTCTCGTAATCATTATGTATATGATTTTATTAATATATGTATGGATAGTTAGGACCCATCATAGGTTGTAACACAGAGAAAAGCAATCACTAACACGCTGAGGTCACAAGCATTAAACCTTTAATCATTACAAACATAAGAGAAATGGCTAACAAATTCTTGTATGGCACAGTCAAAGGCCTCAAATTTGTCAAATTTTCTTCTAACTATTCAAATAGCATTACCCTCTCCAAAAATTAGGAAATGGGTTTTTCATTTCCTTTTAACACTCCCCCTTAGTGATGGTTTTGAGGATGAAGGTTATCTGGAATGTCGTAACCATTATGTTTATGATTTTATTAATATATGTATGGGTAGTTAGGACCTATCATAGGTTGTAACACAGAGAAAAGCAAACACTAACAAGCTGAGGTCCCAAGAGAAATGGCTAACAAATTCTTGTATGGCACAATCAAAGGCCTCGAATTTGTCAAATTTTCTTCTAACTATTTAAATAGCATTGCCCTCTCCAAAAATTAGGAAATGGGTTTTCAATTTCCTTTTAACACTCCCCCTTAGTGATGGTTTTGAGGATGAAGGTTATCTGGAATGTGTCGTTGCTATGAGTGGGTTGAGAAAGTCAATGTCTATGGTGGAACATTAATGCATTTGTTTTTTGGTTCAATTGTTAATATGGTTGTATTTGGTTTTAAGTTGCTTGATGGGTAAAGGCCCCAATAGAATCCTCTAAAATTGATCCCAAAAAATAGTTTGATCACATCCCTCAGAATTCCAATTGTTCATCATTTAGAAATCAAATGCTTCTTTCTTCATAGGCTTTCAAACAGAATTGTCTTTATTATGCAATCCTCGTAATTGCTCTTTATTAGTACATAACAATGTTGAAGTTATGTTTGGCTACACGAGGCTATCTTGTTATTTCTTTGGATTTTAAATTCAATTTGTAATTTCTCGAGAGGAGAAAAATATACCAGCTGAAGTTCAGTGTTAAGGCAAAATACCGTCTATTTCAAATAAATATCTTGTTTTGATGAAAAAAGACTACCACACAATCAAATCCAGAAGCAATTAGATTTAAATTTATATTTCAAATAAATTAAGTTTTCTCGACAACCAACTCTAGGACAGATGTCAGTAAGAATTTCTCCCAACAGGTCAACAATAGAAATGTGACTAAAAGAATCAAGGAAAACTACACGATTTAATGGATAAAACATGTAGAACTTAAAGCAATGCTTCGAACTTTTTTTAAAAATATTATAAATTTGTCTGTGGATGAAAACTTTCACCACGTAGTGGGGGAAAAGCAACAACCAATTTGACTTTCAATGTCTCAAAGAGAGACATTTCTAGAATATGGCATCAACATTAAACAAGAAGTTGAAGTTCCTCTGCAAAGTAAATTTGTTTTGACTCGTCTTGATCACACACGTTCAACCTTCCCAAAAATTTAAGTCTTCATGACCACCACTATTTTCAATTTTGTTTTGTAGGTAAGTCTCACCCCATTCTCACAATAAGCACAAATGTTAATAGGAATGATCTTGACTACAACACGGAAAAAGGCCATGCATGCGAATGTAAAAAATCATATTAGTTACAGTTCAATATTTATCAGTTTACGTGCCTAATGGTAAGTTCATTATATGCCTAATAAACCCACTTTATCATTCGAAAATAATAATATAGTGCCATCATATGGTTAAAATCTCAACACCATTTTTCCAGACTACTACACATAAGAGATTGACTTCTTCAAAGCTTCTCTTCAGCAAGAATTACCCCTGAACATCTCAGAAGCTTACTTCCAATAATGCAATTAAAAAGATCAGTATGCAGAAATCTCTATCTCATAGTACTAGCCCCGTGAAACTAATGGTCTTTTCACTCTCAAAATGGGAATCATACACCTCTACAAAGTGCTGTATCGAAGATGCTGCTTATAAAAATCAATCAACTGCACGTATAGTACTCAGATGAATTAGATGATTATAAAATGCAAATCTATTAAAGTTTTCTGTTCAGATGTGAATTCGTTGATAAATTGTTAAATAAAATTTTCTCAACCACCACATTTAGGACAAATCGTTGGAAGAATTCATCCAGGCAACAGGTCAACAATTGCAGCCAGGACTACAAGAACCAAAGCAAAACTACACAATTTAATGGATAAAAAATTTATAACTTTAAACAATACTTCAATCTTTAAGAACATTAATAAATTTCTCTACGGATGACAATTTCACCATGTACTGGGAAAATCAACAGCCAATTTTATTTTCAATGCATTGAAGTGAGACGCACCTAGGGTCTGGCATCAAAATTAAACAAGATGCTGATGCTACTCTGCATGCTAAATCTGTTCAACTAGTCTTGATCAGACGTTCACCCTTCCCAAAAATTTAAATGTTCATGCACACCACTATTTTGTTTTTTAGGATAAGTCTCATCCCATTCTCACAATGAGCACAAAGGTATATAGCCATGGTCTTTACTTACAACAAAATATATGTTGACATAAAAAACACATACATGCAAAAGTGAAAATCATTAGTTACAGTTTAATTTTGTAAAGACTACAGTGAAATAAATATCTTTTAAACCATCTCTTAAAACCTGACTGATGGCATCTTCATCATATGCATACATACCTCTGGCAATGAGAGGTGAATAAACCCGCTGATCATTGAAAATAGTAATTTAGTGCCATCCTATGGTTAAAATCTGAACACCATTTTTTCCAGAATACTACACATAAGATCCACTTCTTTAAAACTTCTCTTCAGCGAGAATTTCCCTGAATATCTGAGAACCTTAGTTTGAATAATGCAATTAACAAGATCAGCATACAGAAATCTGTATCATAGTACTTGATTGTGTAACTAATGGTTTTCTCACTCTGCGAATGCGAATGATACACCTCTACACAGTGTTGTTGTATCGAAGATGCTGCTCATAAAAATCAATCAACTGCACATATAGTCTAAGATGTATTAGATGCTATGAAAATGCAATTCTAGTGAAGTTCTCTGTTCAGAAGCAGACTCGTTGACAAATTGTTAAATAAAAGCAGATGACAACACAACAATCCACAAGCTATTGCAAGGAATAGATAAGAGGTTAATTTCTAATTAAAAATAACTACAAAGGTATCAATACAAAAGGTCACTTACCAATGAAGGATAATTGGACCTCAAGAATTTGTTGTCCACAACTACCTCAGAACCATCAGCTCTGTCCATTAAACATTTAACCACATTGTCAAGAAAAAATACTTAATAGAATAGCAAATGCATTGTAAACAAGGTTGAAAATCACATTATTTTGAAGAAATATTTAATTTGCCAAGTACTTTTAGGTGTTAATTAGTGTGAGATTTAGCTTTTTCTACATTTGAGTAGCATCCAAGCCTTTACCCACAGAGCAGAAAATACCAACTTTCTTTTCTCCAATGTTTCTTCTTAAAGGGTCTTCCACTATGCTCCCCTAAGTTTTCAGGACAGGGACAGGAGAGAAAGGGGGGATGTGTTTCTGGGACGGGTTTTTTTTAAGGTCATCTTTTAGGAGACAGCTATTAAAAAATAGGGAAATATTTTAAAATATAAGATAATTTCAAATATTCAAAATGATAGCATTTTTCAGGCATTCAAAAGAACCTTTGTGGGCATGGGAAATTGAATAGGAATTATGATTCTTTATATATGAGCATGAGTTAATAAAGACATGCCTAGCTGATGTGCATATTCAGGTGAGGGATTTATTATTGAAGTTTTCCTGAAGCCTTAAAGACTGCATATTCTGTTGTCAAACTTATTAACAAAGAGGAACAGTAGTAAAAAAAATAACTGGTTATGTTCCAGTTTGACATCAGCTAGGATACTGATACATGGGATTGTTCTATGAGTTTGTAGAGCACAAAAATATACATGGAAACCCTTATTGGAGAAAACCATGGTACTTTATGAATTATATAAGTTTTACAATGAATGTAACCACCAACCTACTTGAATCACCAACTTTCACAATTTAATAGGCACCAACCCACAAGGAGTGCCAACTCCTATCTCTGATTTAGTAGGCTACAAGGAGCACCAACTCCTAAAGTTAGTAGGCAGCAACCTACTAGAGGCACCAACCCCCACTTGCCAATCACCAACTTAGCAAAAATAATAACTTAAAGAACAATGTTCCACTTTCAATGTTGCTTCTTCAACAAATGATGGACAATTCTGCTCAAATATATTTCTTTCAAATCTGATCCGAATCACACTATGTTCTTCCTTTCAAATCTGAATCAACATATGCACAACTTCTTTTCTCAAATCTGATTACAATTATGCTACTCTCTTTCTTCAAATCAGATCCAAATTATGTATCACTTCTTCAAACAAAACTGGTCATAATCATAGCATCAACTTCTCATAACTTTCTGCCTTGAGATCTGCCCAAATTTGTCCTCTATCTCTGCATAGAATCCTTCTATATTTCTGCTCAAACTCTTCCTTTATCTCTGCTATATCTTCTTCTTTTATATCAGCATACTCTTCTCACAAACTTGTCATAAACTCTTCTCTTAAATCTGTATTTATACTTCTTTTATATCTGCATGTATATCTTTTAGATGTAACTTTTATTCTTCACACTTCATCACACATATATCTTCTTAATATAAATTAGATTTGCACTTCATAGTGCGGCTCCTTCTCTTCCTTATCACTCAGAAAATATATATCTTATTGCTTGCTTTTGTTCACGCAATCTTCTATAAATCTTCCATGACACTTCTCACAATTCCATCTTCAAATCTGAATATAAACTTCCCAAAAATCAGATCCTTTTATACTTGGATCTGTTGGTGTCTTTATGATATTATACTTTCTTACACACTCTACACTCTTCAAATTCTCACCCAAAGTTGTGAAACAAGGTGACTTAAGTGAATGTTCATAACCTTTCAAAACAACACAACTTTCCAAACAATCACATCCCTTCACACAATCCTCTCTTCACAAATCTGATCTATAAGTTCACCTTAAAACTGCACTATCTTTCTTAACATTCAACTCTCAATTTTTATATACATTTGTCATATATATATTTGCATTTGTCCTTCATATATGGCAGCATATCCTCGTCAATATGAATCTCAAATGGACTTCATATTTCTGCCCTTTAACCCTTTCTCAATCTGCTCTTATTCATATAATATTCATTACACACACTCCTTCAAATGTTCCTATCATTTAACTCTTATACCTTTTCAATAGATGTCTTTTGTGGATGGATGTCTCTTTGTTTCTAAAAGCCCTTCACAAACAAATTGCAGCCCTTCCCTTAACAAATTTTGTCCTCTAGTGATTTTGTCTTCTTCACTTTTGTCTTCTTCTCCAAATCGTCCTCTAGTGATTTTGTCTTATTCACTTTTGTCTTCTCCTCCAAATTGTCCTCCTTGCAAAATATATCACTTGAAAATCGTTGGTATCCACAAGGTATTCGCACCATACAAAACAGATCACTGCATGTGTATATCAAAGCATGGTGATTTTGAAATCACTTCAAACCATCTTTTATGGGCAACTCTTATTACATCGGGCCACTCTTATTATAACGGGCAAATATTACATCAATGATTTCATTAATTACTCTGTGCCTTTGACATCAATGACAACATATTCCAACAATGATGACTATCTTGTCCATGCATATTTGACATCAATGATAACATTTCTAACAGTTTTGTATTATGAAAGTGGCATTTCTTGCTGACTATGACTTGACTTGTATTTAGTAGTATAGTGACTGTAGCATGCCAACTTTGTATGTGGCAGTCCTTGCATACTAAAAAGGTTATCCAATGTATGGAACACAATAATCCTTGACTGTGACTTCAACTGTGAAGATACAGAGATCTGCAACAGGGTATATGTAGTTTGTAGATCTTGTGATCATGATTAATCATTGGTATATTACTTGTTCAGACTTATAGTTTGGTGGGGGTTTGGAGGCAATGCCCCCAGCAAAGTTGAGGGGCAGTGCCCCTTGTGAGGACCTGGGGGCCATGCCTCTTGTGGGGGCCTGGGGGCAGTGCCCCTAGAAGGGATCTGGGGCCAACGCACACAATTTTCATAAATTTTGTAAATCTTTGACGGAAATGCCATAAACCAAGCAAGCATTGAAGTAACTAAATGTGCCTAGGTACATTAGGGGACAGAAAACATCCCCTATGGGGGACAGTCATATTTGACAGGGGACGTGTCCCCAAGGAGCGTACTCTTCCATTTTCAAAGATCAAATTTTCATATTCTCATTTGAAAGTGTTCTGAATTGTAATACTAAATCTAGATTTTCCTGGTGAATATAAACAATTGGAAACAACAAACTTCCTTCTGAGGAAATATATTGAATGATAATGTTTTCTTTGATCATTGTCATCCATGATTGTGGACTCTAATGTACCGAACCAGCATTGTCTACAACAACATGCTATAAGTCACAATGCGGAGCATGCAATGCTATTTACACATTTCTGAAATGTAAATATATTGAAATATTATTGCTTTTGGGAAATGCCCTTGGATTACTTGCATTTGCATTTTTCTAGAGTGAACCTTTGCATTATCAAGACCAGCATTGGTGCATTAAAAGTAGAAATCATAAGTTATGCTTGACACGACAAAGAACAAGAATTTATAAGGTAATCACATAGAAATAGGAAAACAAGTATGAAGAAGAAAAAAAGAAAAACTCAACAGGCATTACCATACACAGATCACGTACTGAAAGTTGACTTTCTTTAAAGCTTATATATGCACATGTTTCATACAAAATTCCATCCTTAACAAAGATTACATTGTGGTTCTATTTTTCTTTTTATTATACACCTTGCACTCATAGGAAAAATATTGAGACTGAAATAATCTTTACCAATAATGAAAATTCATAAATGCAATTATGCTGCACATTCTCTCGTTAAATTCCTTTTGTGGATTGGTACACTTGCAGTTCAAGCCTGCACATGAAGGAATTATTGGCATGATGGTTATTCATGCCCATCCTCTAGACCCGTTTTAAGGCTACAAAGCTATTCTTGTTCAGGTTACTGCAATCCACCTCTATTAACTAAATGCACTTGGCATCTACTAAGATAACACATCCACACCTCTACTAACTATATGGGCTTGTCATCTACATAGATACCACATTCACACCTCTACTAACTACATGGGTGTGGCATTGCTCTTTTACAGATAAGTATACTTGCAATTCAAGCCTGCACACAAGGGAATTTTCTGTATGACATCCATTTATTTCCATCCTTTAGACAATATTTGAGGGCTATGTAGCTATTCTTGTATATGTGCTGCAATGTACCTTTCATTAACTAAATGGACTGTGTCTATTAAGATAACATTACTGGACCTTTACATCAAGTGTGCAAAAAATAGCCATTTACAAGATGCAATATCGATGCTCTTCTTTAAGGCAGCCAGTTCGTAGAGGGAAACCAAACTCGTGAATTCTTTCTTGGAAATCGCTTCTCTTTGCATCTATATATAACTTACCATCAATTTTGATTTCAAATTTTTTTTAAGTTGCATCAACCACCCCTTGTGTCTAGCAAAGCCACTTTTTGACTGGAAATGCTTTACACTTAATCTCTTCCCCTACAACAAGAATCCCCAATGTCTTCCCTCTAGGCAACTAAAGCATAGAGAAAGAATGGGGTGAGATTAAAATAGACTGTTTTATAGTAGCATGATTTCAGAAAGCATTACAATGACAGTAATCATGGATCCAATCGAATTTTGAATCTTTGTGACATGATAAATGTCAAGAGAGGCAACTGGAAATGCAAGGCAAAAGGTGGTATATGAGAAATAATATCTTCTTACAGATAGGCTAGTCTGGAAGCAGCCAGAATAGAAGCTCTTGAAGGTCTAGGACCAGGAAGTGAGTCTAGTAAGTGAAATGAGCGAGGAAGTCAAAGAAATCCTCTCAGGATTGGGTTTAACAATCAGATCTAGGGAGCTCTAGTGAACATACTCTCCAAAAACAACAGAGGTGGCTGATGTGGGTAGTGATCCTTTCAAAGTAAGCAGGCAATTTTCAATAAGTACATAGAGGAGCAAGTATGATAGAGAACACCATCAAATCAATTAAAAAGATTTGACAAAAAAAAAATAATAGCTAATTAGCTACTACTGAGGATGAACAAGAGATGTTCTAAAACCTTCCACAAATATCATAGAAGCAGGGTACTCACTAGTATATGGTGTTTACCAACTATCCTAAATGTATCTGCTTGTAGTTTGGAAAGGATCAAGTAACAGAAAATGTCGTTAGTAATGCCTGTCAGTCATTAGTAAGAAGGGAATATATAAAACCCTTAAATGCATCCATGCATAAGGTTGAAATATGATAGACTGTATATCTTATAATTATAAAATGACTCTTAACCTTACACCTTCCCATGCACAATGACTCATAATGACCTAATCAGTCCCCAATTCATTTGCCCACGGACAACATGCCTATTTGCTTCAAGGAGATGATTAAATGAATTGGGGGTTAACTTTATCTAGACAAGGAAACAGAACAGGTATTGGAGTTTATTGTTTGATAGATTCAATCATTTTATAATCTTGAACAACTCAAGCACCACTCTACAATACTTGTATCCCAAATCCTGGAACATTTGCAGAGCTGGCAATGGGCAATAAATTTCCTGACACTAAAAAGGAAACTAGGAGTGTAACTGTTCCTAGATTTTTCCAATGTGATTATAATAGAGAACCAATTACATGTACCTGAATAAGACAAAGAAAAATATCCTATGACCTTAAGGCCTCAACCCACAGCACACTGAATTTGGATAAAATAGGCCTGCAAGTTGCAACATAATGTTGCAGAGAGTATCCCTATTCAACTACTCAAGCATAGACTAACCAAAATATTTCTCATTCTGCAATTATATGAGCTTATGTTGTATTACAGGCTATTCTCAGTTCCAATTCTTTGATTCAATGAATGACCTATGAGCAGTCAATTAAGAAAACTGTATTTGCATGTTCTGTCCTGCATTTTCATTTATCATAGGTAACTGTTGAATTTATCTCAAACTGAAAATTCCTGCTTTTCCTGGGGTGTTCCTACCATAGGATGTGCCAGGAAACGTCCCTGACATGTGCCTTTGTGTCCCTAGGGCATTCCCTTCACATTCGGTTGCTGGGAAGGATGTTCCTGACCTGCCTTCCCATCTCCAAAATACAAGGGCTGCAGGGAATGCATTCCAGTGTAACATTTATGTGGTTTATTTAGAAGTTAGAATATAAATGTACTGTACAAATCTTGGAACTAGAGTTGCTTATTAAGTTATTAACATTAAGTCAATTGGTGTTAGATCATGACTAGGAGGGATTTTCTGGACAGGTAGTATCTAGTATCTACCAACTATTCTACTATCTACTTGTTGAACTAAACCTTTGTGAGCTTGTGAAGTAGAGTAGAAGAGTGAGATTATCAACCTGCGTGATGAGTGATGACAGATTGCTTATTTTGTCAGTTGGTGTGCCAATGCTCATTTAATGACAATCTGTTGCAGACAGATGTTGGATGTGGTTTTGTGTTGCAGACATGCTCTTTCATGTTAAAATCGATTACCTGAATCTAGTGTTTGGTCAAAGCGGTTTTCCTTTCAATGTATTATAGCTAAGTTAGAGGTTCAAATTCAGGTGTGCCAGTACGGCAAAAAAAATTGGAGTTGTGTTTTGGGTACAACCATACAAAAAAATACATAAATCATAAGAAGTATATTAGATTGTATGTACCTCAATATTAAAATCTGTAAACTGTCATGTCCCCATCTCCAATCGAGACCTACCTATCTCAATCTTGGAGGGAAACAGTGTTTTTAAACACTCATCTGCATTTAAATATTTAAAAATAATAACAAGTGCCACGTAGTGGCTAGTACTTGCCTTTATAGTATTGTAATTATTGTTTTCTAAATTTGGAAAAAAATAAATGTAAGTTTTACTAATGTGAATAAAAATAAACATAAGTTTTGTTAATTATAGTGTTTTAGTATTGTTAATTAGTTCTTTGCATGACCTAACCCTAACAATAACTCACACCCTAACTCTAACCCTAATCCTAACCCTAACCCTAACAATAAATTCTAAACCATTATCCTAATCTTAGACCTATCTCTAAGCCTAACTATGGTCGTAACACTATCTATAACTATGGTCGTAACCCTAACCCTAACAATAAAGAATTGTAGAGTAACATTACAAAAAAAATTCTATGAATTAATATTGGGAATAAGATTTGAAATAAAGATATCAAATGAATAAAATTTTGGAGCATTATATCTATTAATCATATTTTGGTGATTTTTATTAGGAATATTTTATTTTTAATTTATTTTAATTTTTTAATAGTTTTAACCATTATTTTTACCTTATTCTTAATTCTAATCCTAATCCTAATTATAATGCTTTTAGGATTATAATACTTAATAATAATAGGATTAGAATTATAATTTAATTAAGAATTATAATAATTTTAGTTATTTTAATTTAATTTGTATTTGTATTTATGTATGTTTTGAAGTTAATAAATTTTGGAAAATAAAAAAAGTGGCAATATCAAATAGTTTAAGATTTAATTTAAATTTGTATTTTAATTGTGTAAAAACAAATTGGAAGATTATTTTATATGTTAATTTATGGATGTGCTTTGATTAAGTTTTATTTTATTATCTTAATAGTGTGAATCCAAATCTCTATAAAAGAGCTAATTGATTTTTGTAAGATTTTCTTTAATAAAAAATAATAATTACATACATTAAACAATCATTCTTAAAAAAAAATTAAAAATAAGTAACATTTATTTATTTTAGAAAGATTTAATGGAATGACTTTATAAAGCAAAAAATGAAAAATCATTTTAAAAAAATAGTTTACCTTGCTTTCCCTACAAATTTTCCCATAACACCCCAAACTTCTTAGCAAATTATGTTCAAGAAAAATCTTTTTTACAATTTTTAAAGTTAAGTATTTAACATGTTCACTTTAAAAAATAAAATTATATTTTAAGAACATTAAATTCTAGTTTTTAATTGGTTCAAAAACCAACTTATTAAAAACTAATTAACAAAATGAGTAGAAGAATTGATTGCAATAGTACTATGCCTGATGGCAAGTGCAAATAATATTTATAATATTAAATAAAAATAATAATATAAATTTAAATTATTAATTATAATATTTACATTTGAATTATCTCTGGTGGCCAACCCATTTGGGAAGGCACCTCTGAATTGCTATATATTTTGATTCATTTCCTCTTGAGAATCATAGATTCATGGATGGACATAGCCCCTGTAGCTAGCTGGAGACGAAACCCTCTTGTTGCTCGTGCCTAGGTGAGACGACCCCCTCGCCAGGTACCCATGAATCTCTATCGCATTTTGCCTGTTTCATAATTGCTAACACCGCATTGTCCCTCCAGGCTGAGGCGAACTTATACGACATTCTCACTCGTCCTCAAGCCCGCTTACCAGCTGCAATCTAGATTGACTTTGGTGCCATCATGATTATTGAGGGTGGTTGAGAATTCATCAACATCAAGCAATCATTTGTGCCACTGCAAAGGGTGCGACACCAAAGCATATCATCTCACGGACTCAACCTGGGCACCATCGCGATTACCATCCAGCACAAGGTTGGCTGCACACAAGTGAGAATCGAGAGCCTTAGACATCACCTAATCAACAACCAATCGAGAGCTTGCGATTGGATCTATCGAGAGTCTAAAGCGTAGTATATCAAAGGCTTGACTCAAACTTGCACGTATTGAAACAGATCGCTACAAAGTATTACAGTTTGTAGAGTGATTCTAAACATTGCCAACGGGTTCAACTAATCGACAAGTTTCATCCATACTGGAGGTGCACGTGAAATGATAATTGATATTTGAACAAAAGCAAACTAAAGTGTAAATAGAAGTTACTAAAAGCTAACTAAGTTAACTAAAAGTAAACTATCAACTAACTAAAGCTAAGATGACCATTAAAAATTACAATTAATACTTTAATAGCACACACTGTAATCATCAATTCTATCTCACATTGTATGATTTCTCATTCGAGATCTGAGCACCCATGTAACCGTGGCTTGCATATGATTTATACAATTCGATCTGTTATTATAATCGTGCTAGATTATTGTTCTGTATTTTCACACCTGAGTGGTGCATACATCATAACCATGATTTATATACTGTGTACTTGCAACTTAGTATTATAGAGTTAAGGATCCTTTTACTAGTGTTTTCAGTATTAGAGTTTTTAGTTAATATTTATCTGTGCATCGGGCTCAAGCTCTTTACATAAACCCCTTTCCGTGGACCCTACCAACAACTCCAATTTTATGTTGCTCTCGAGTGGGCCATGGGAGTGCCTAAGATAAAATCTAGCAAAATGTAAAAGCAGAAAAAATAAAACCGATAATATCAATGCAATGGACACTTGAAGGCCATGTCACAAGGTTCGCCTTCCTATTCAAGTTCAACAAGAAAAAAAATGTAACAAATTCATCAATCAATTTTTTAAAACAATTGTTGTTCAATTTATAAATCTACAATTTTTTATTTGATCTAAATTATAATTAAATTTAAACTAATTAAGGCAAATAATGCATTTAATAATCATGTAAAAATAAATACAGGAGGGAAGATTGAGCGCAAAGGACCAAAGCAAAAGCAAAATTTTGCAGAGGTGGTGTGAAATGGCAAGGGTTGTGAAGCTCAGGTCACGGAAAGGAGGCAGGATAATGGCGGGGCATCTCAAGAGATGCACACATACAAGGCGGATATGGCTGCATTCCTGGAGCAAAGCAATCAAGACAGTCTTGGCTCACATCTGGGCGGAGAGCGAAATTCAAATTTACAGTGCCACTCAAATGGCGAGATGGGTGATCAAGGGTGGCATGGTCGCGATCTTAGGTTTCGCGGGCAGCAACAAGGCGCAACGAACTTTTTCAATGCAAACAATGGGCCAAGGGCTCTCAAGCAAGATCGTGGGGGGTTGCGTCATCCAGGTAACTCGCCTCAACATGAAAACGAGGATCAGAGTTTGCCTAAGTGCCGACGACCGAAGGCTCCAAGGGACGGTTTTCGTCTCGGTGATAAGCAAGCAGCAAGGAACGGTTCTAAGTTCTGTCAAACTCCAGGCGGAAAAGGATCGACTTGAGCGGTTGGGCTTGATCGTCAAGTGGTATGGTATGAGGCTTAATAAGCTTCATGAGATGGTGGCGCAGGAAGTGGGGGGAGAAAATGGAGTTCAAGGCATTGTCTCAAGGTTATTTCGTGGTAGTATGCCCCTCAGAGACGATAAGGGAGGAAATTGAGCATGGTGTCTGGTTTATGGATGGATGTGGTTTTTATATTTGCAGATGGCGGATCGGCTTCAATCCCTACCGTCAGACTTTGGATAGGATTCAAGACTGGTACAAGCTGCCAGCCTTACCCTTGGAATTTTGGGCTCCAAATATCTTGTCGGATATTGGCAGCCATTTGGGAGATTTTCCCTGCACAGAGGAGAGATTGGATTCAGATGGTATAAGCTCGTATATTAGAATCTGCGTGGAGAATAATCCCAACAATCAGACCTGGCAAGAGAATGAAATCTTCACAGACTGGAGGAATTGGGTGCAAAAGCTAACTTTGGATCCCTACCCCCAAGGTGTTTTCTTAAGGACCATAAGTTGGCGAAATCAACACCTGGAAGGCTCACACAAACTTGTTTATCCTCCTCCGAAGGTTGCAGGTTTGGATGGCTCTCCGTCTAGTGGCTCTTCGCCTGGATTGCTTACACCACCTGTGCAGGAAACTCATGGTGGGCCAGATAATGTGGGGGCCCACGCTGGGGATATGGTTGTGCCAAAGGAACAAAAAAAGGAAATTAAACAAAAGGTGGCAGAGGCTATTGATTTTCTAGGGAATAAGGTAAGGGCGGACCTAAACTCCCTCATGGAAGTTGGTACTGAATTGGCAGAATTGGCCAAGGCAGCCAAAAAAGGAGTAATTAATATTGATAATGATCACTGGTTCGAGGATTGCACCACAAGTTTGTATCTTGACAGTGAGGTTGTCGGTTAAGAGGAAGTGAACCCAATGGAAAAGTCCAGCAAGAGGCAAAAAATTGTTGAGCAGGTGCATGAGGCGCCGGGCAAACTGGGCATAGGCTAGAAGGAGGACATGGCTTTGTCGGATTGCAGGGAATGCAAAACTCGAGGGAGAATCCCCAACAAGGAAAACCTTAAATGGGACGGTGAAGCAAATGGGCAGTTGAAGATCAGTGAGATGCTAAAAGTAGGGAAGGGCAATACCCTTCCTGAACAGCCATTAAACTTATAACCTAGAACGTTAGGGGCTTAACGCCCCTAACAAACGTTGCCTGATAAAGCATCAGGTAGAATCAATGGTCGCAAACATCTGCTTGTTGCAAGAAATGAAGCTCGGTGAGTCGGATCGAGAAAGCTTTGGTAACAAGATGAAGCAATGGAAGTCAATCGGGATCAATGCTACGGGGCCCTCAAGTGGACTCATGATTCTTTGGAAACCTCAATATGTTCTCTTGGAGGAGGTGGCGGCAAATAGATCCTAGATCGATTGTAAGGTAAGAAGTATTGCATCAAATCCCACTTTTCTTCTAGTCAATGTTTATGGGCCTAATAATTGCCTTCAGAAAAGACAAGTTTGGAAAGAATTAGACAACCTCTGTGGTGACCCAGTCTATGCATTTTGTGTCCTAGGAAGGGATTTCAATGCTATCTTGAAAATGTCCGCTAAGAAAGGTGGAGTAATAAGAAAGCTCCAGTCGCAGTTGGATTTTGAAAGTTTTGTCGAAAGGAATACGCTTTTAGATGTGCAGACTAGGAACGGTAACTACACCTGGACAAATAGAAGGAGCAGCTTCTGCAGCATAGCTGTGAGACTGGATAGATTCCTGTTCAAAGGGGATTTAAGCAAGTTTCCATTCATGCTAGAAAGCAAGATTCTTCCTTGTGCATGTTCGGATCATTTCCCTGTTGACCTGGAAATTGTGAGGGAAAGGAGCCCGATGCGTTGCCCATTCAAATTCGAAAACATGTGGTTCAAGGATCCAAAATTTACGACCCTGACCAAGAGTTGGTGGTCTAATTGCAAACCAAAGGGATCTAAGTTGTTTATTATTGTCACCAAATTGAGAGTGATTAACTAGAATTTGAGGCTTTGGAATAGAGAGCATTTCAAAAATATTTTTGAAGAAAAAAGGGAAATGAAAGAGGCTTTGGAAATTCTGTCAGAAGAGATAATTAAGAACGGAATGGACAACCACCGCTTTGAGGAAGAACAAGGCCTTTTGAAAAAATTAAATGATGTTCTGGCTAAAGAAGAAATCTTTTGGTACCGGAAGTCGCAAGAGACATGGCTATCTGCACGTGACAAAAATACAAAGTTCTTCCACAACTCAACCAAGGTGCACAGAGAGATTAACAGAATTACCAACATCAAATCAAGCGACGGCAGGATATTGGATAAGATGGAAGATATAAAGTCTGCCACGATGAATTTCTTTGAGGACCTGCTAAATGATTGGTCAGGATTTAACTTATGTGAGCAGCAAGAACTCCTGGATTGTATTCCGAAGTTGATAACACGAGCAAAACATGATGCTGAATAGCAAATTCTCAGTGGAGGAAATCAGAAATGCTCTTTTTCAACTTCACCCGGATAAGCCCCCGGGCCCAAATGGGTTTCCTACAAGCTTTTTTTTAGCAGTGTTGGGATATAGTGGGCATGGATATATTTGAAGCAATTGAGGAATCCAAGTGCTCCGAAAGTGTGTTAAAAGAGCTTTACAACACTTTCATTGCTTTGATACCTAAAAAGGAAAAGTCGGAGTTCCTTGAAGAGTTCAGGCCGATCTCCCTATGTAATACCATCTACAAAGTGTTGGCCAAAGTTGTGGCCAATAAGATTAAGCAAATCCTTCCTAGCATAATTTCAGAAGAACAAACTGATTTCGTCCCAAGAAGATCAATCCTTGATGATGGGGTCATAATTGCCCAGGAGGCAATCCACTCCATCGAAACTTTGAAAAAACCGGCAATGCTAATTAAGTTGGATATAAAAAAGGCATATGACAAGGTCATCTGGCATTTTCTTTTCAAAACTATGCAAGCCTTCGGTTTCAATAAGGTCTGGTTGAATTGGATCTTTGGTTGGATTGCCTGTCCAAGATTTTTTGTTCTCCTGAAAGAAATTTCAATGTCTCTCGGGGTCTTCACCAGGGGGACCCTCTTTCCCCCTTCCTGTTCATTATAATTGTTGAGGCCCTTGGTAGAAGCATTACCAGTGCTTAGAGTAGTGGCAAGGTGGAGGGGGTGCAGATCACTTGTGGTATGCTGCCAACAACGCATCAGCAATTTGCAGATGATACTATGCTCTTTGGAAGGGCTCATGTGCATGAAGGAAGACGTTTCAAGGAGATATTGGAGAAATACTCTCATGCCTCAAGTCAAGAGGTAAGCCTAACCAAATCTAAGGTCTTTTTCTTTAATATCTTTGCTCATAGCAAGGATCAAATTCTAAGAATTTTGAAATTCAAGCACGGGAAGCTCCCCTGCAAATATCTTGGCCTGCCGCTTCCTAAAGGGGTTCAATCAAGTAAATTGTGGGAAAATGGGGTAAAAAAAAGTAGAGGATACATTTGCATCATGGAAATGCAGGTAGTTCTCTTTGGCTGGTCGCCTAACAAAACTAAACGCGACGATTTCTGCCTTGCCATCCTACTTGTCTTCTTGCCTTCCTATGTTGGCAGGTGCATGTAAAGTTCTAAACAAGAAAATGAAGTATTTTTTTTGGCAAGGCAACTTTGAGACTCACAAATTCCCTTTGATAAAATGGGAGGTGTGTGAAAGCAAAGCAAGGGATGGTGTTGGCCTGAACAATCTTCTTTGCCAAAATAAAGCTTTAGGGGCCAAATTGGTATGGGCACTTCATACCAAAAAAGAGGTGAAATGGACTAAGATGTTGAAGTTGAAGTATCTTGTCGGGGATGACCTGAGTATTTTCTCCTCCAAGAATCTACCTATGGGGTCCGGGATTTGGAATTTCATTTGCAACTGTAGAGATGTGGTTGGAGACTATCTAACGTAGGAAATCAGAGATGGCAGCAGCACCTCTTTCTAGGAAGGTTTTCCCAAACTAGCTGACTCGGTTGAGTTGGGAAACGTAAAGAATGTTACTAAGCAGGCATGGGGGGATAAGGTAACGAACTACTTGCTAGTCAGAATGGTGGACGGTCGGCCTATGGCAAAATGGAAGAGCGTGCGAGGGCTTGGCCTAGACCCTAAGGCAGTAGGGGCCTTCGAAGAGGCAATGAAGGATAGGACTATTTGCAACAGAGCAGGGTCGGACAAGTTAAGATGGGGAGCTGCTCCAAATGGGGAATATAGTGTGAAAGAAGGTTATAACAGAATTGCAGTAGGCATTGGGGAAAATAAGCTCCCCAGCAATCTTTGTTGGAACAAGGCGTGTTTACCAAAGGCAGGGATTTTCCCCTGGGCGACTACCAGGGTCGTGTCCTAACATCGAACAGATTTGCTAAGCTAGGTTTCTTGGGGCCATCCAAGTGTTGTTTGTGTAAAAACAGTGAGGAAACAGGCGATCACCTTTTTCTAAATTGTCCCTACACACAGAGTTGTTGGCAGTGGCTGCTCACAAGGCTAAATTGGCAAACTGCCATGTCGAACAAGCTTCTGGACGTATTAGTAAGCTGGCCCTCCTTGCATAAACAGTCTTTATACAGTTGTGTTGCTTGTTAATTTGGGAAGTTTGGAAAGAAAGGAATCGGCGAATTTTTCAGGAGAAAGAAATATTGCCCCAATCACTTCAAAAGAAGATTGAGGCATGTTTGGTGGAGTTGGTGAATTCTAAAGTGAGCGAGTCGGATCCCAAGAAGAGCTCGTTCACCAAATGGGATGCTTGGCTACATTGGTGTATAAACGGTCTGTGGGTGCCACCTATCATTGGGGAGGGCGGCACGAAGACTCAGAAGTTAAGGAAAAATATCCAATGGTCTCCTCTAGAGTCAAGATGGTTCAAGCTCAATTTTGATGGTGCCTTGCGCGGAAATCCGAGTGAATCAGGAGCAGGCTGCATAGTTAGAGACTGGCGTGGAAAGGTGGTTGGACAATTGGTGGAACCCTTGCCGAAGGGATCAAATACCATGGCAGAAATGCAAGCAGTTGCTGCTTTGTCAAGAACTAAAAATAAAAAATGTTGCCATTGAGGGTGACTCAGCACTAGTAATCACCGCCCTCAAATCGCGCAAGGTGGTTAATTAGAAGCTGGCGGCAAGGCTGGAGGAAGCCTTGAGCCTTATGGAGAGTTTTGATTTGGTGACCATTTCTCACATCCTTCGTGAAGGAAACACTGAGGCAAATCGGCTATCTAACTTGGGTGCCAATGGGAAATCCCTAAAGGAGTTGATGGTATGATCGGAAGAGTATGATACCATGGGCCGCTGGGTGGGCACCCAACCACATATCATTTGGTGGCAGGGTCGGGTTCTACGAGGTGAGCAGGCGTTATCTCGGGGTCATCCTAGGTGGCAATCTAATTTGGCAAAGGCAAATCTTTTCATTGCGTGTCCGGTTGGCAAGTGGTCCATGCAAGTGGGGAAGCTTGAAAGCCAATAAAATGATGCTTCATCAATGCATCTAGTTCTTCGTGATGCCTTCATCTGCAATAATTATGGCATGTGAAGGTGAATCTATGGCTTGATCAACATGGTCACGACCCTCTCTCCCCTATGGTGTTTCATGACTCCACCTCACGTATGATTGGCGCAGGGTGGCATACGTGCAAGGTTTTTTGGATGGCACAGACGCTTTTGCACAGCATAGTAAGTGTACTAGGCTGGGTGGCACGAGAACCCTAAATATAGTTGGGTGGCAAGGTTTTCACCAAAGTCTGGCATTTTCTTAGCTTGCTCTCGTTGTGCGAGGATGGTAGAGCAATCCAAATTCATTGTGGAGATGAATGTGGAAGTGCTAGTGAGTCTGGGTCTCGATACCCCAATTCATTTGGACAGTAAGGCTCGACAAACTGGTTTAAAGCAATAATTGATCAGCATTTAAAGCAGATCGTTTTAAGGATTGACCATCATTTGGTGGTGGCGGTGAAGATGATCTTGGGCAAAGGACATTTGACGAACTAAGAGACATTCTGGGTTAACACCCATATTGTCTCACGGTTTCTAGCGTCCATGCTTGATGTTCGAACACTAAAGGCGGAAGCAAAGGTGATAATGAGTAAGCTCTTCAAGAAAGAACTTTTGGGCGGGATGGATGAGACCTTGCAAGCGACTTTCCTAGGACGTGGTGCGTCACGGCCCAATGACCTCCCTCTGGTAAAGGTTCTCGGCGAGGTACTCAAAATCTATCCCCTGTTAGAGGATTTAAAACGTATGGCGTTGGTGCGACACAAGCAAATTGCAAGCTATATGGCGTAAGCTTTCTAAAGAAAATGTTGGAGTTTGAGCCGGTCACCAACTTCGAATGGGTGTCGGAGTTTGATCATTTCGCAAAATTATATGGGTTTTAGGTGGCAGTGTGGTGGTTTAGGTTTCAGTCTATGAATACGATCACTCTAATGGCAATGTATCAAGTTTTTTGGTCTTACTGTAATCTTTGTTGGCTTGGGCTGAGAGCCGTTTTTGGGGTTTTTGGTCTAGTTAGGCACGGGCTGTGGGGTGTTTTTTGAATGGTCTTTGCACTCCGTTATGTTACGTGGTGGGGTTGTTGTCGGTTCGCTGTGTCGGGTAGGGTGCAGCAATTTTGTTCTAGCAATAGTATCATACAGCTCCTGCTATGCAGACATTATGTAAACATTTTGACAGTTAATAGAAATCTTATTACACATTAAAAAAAAAAACACTTTTTTAAAAACATCAAAGTTTAGTAAATTAACATTTGTAGTTTTTGGATTTGACTATGTAAAATTTATTTTGCATCAACATTTCAGATCACACTCCATGATCCATTGTCAGGATAATAGAGAGGTAGAAGAGAAAAATATGAAAAATTAAATATTCTAAAGATTTAAAATATTAAAATTTAAATCTAACCTAAATATAATGAGTAATGGTTTAATAATAAATGTCAAATTGTAAATTTTAATAAATGTTAATACCTGAAGCTAAAACCATACATAATTCAAATTGGCATTAGACCTATAGAACCAGAATTGGCTCTACAAAGCCACATCAATTGGGACCAACCAACATCTATGAACTTTCCTTCATATTTTAAAAAAATCCTTGACAATCTTTTTGTTCTTTCCATGAAATGTGATGAAACAAAAAAAAGAAAAATTATAGTGCAAAGAAAAAGACAAAAGCAAAAAATGAAACGTAGTTGTTTATAGAGAATTTGCTTCAGGCATAGGATTTTGACCCCAAATTCGACCAGGTATGTCTCCTAGAAGCCCCAATTTTGCACCCTGCATGTAAGGCCCACTTTTGTTGATGAGATGCCTTTGTTGTATTCATTGTATCAAGATATTATTATGATGTTATATTGATCTATTTTTGTAACGCTTTATATGTTTGAGATTTCATGTCATTTTATATCATATATGTAATGTCCCCTTCTCGCTGACATCAATTGTCAGAGGAGATTAGCCCATAATTCTGACCCTCGTAGGCTAATGAGGATGGTTAGGAGGTCTTCTGGGGATTGTATCATCTCCAATGTTCAGAAACTAGCAACTTTGGCTTTCGTTTGAAGTCTCCAGGACTCTGTATGCTCAACTTACTATTTATAGTAAGTCGGGAATGGATAGAGAGGGACCCTTACTATTTTTAGTAAGGTGTGTGGTCGTATGCAGCTCCATCAGCTCAGCTCCCGGTTCAGACGACACTCAAAAATAATGAGTACTCATGGAGATATTAATGTTTATTTGGCTTAAATAAACATTAATTATTTAAAAGATTATAATATTAAGTTATAACTTAACTTAATATTGAGGGTCAATTCATCATTAAAAGGAGGCCATATTGTTAGTTAAATATTGGGTGCCAATTCCAAAGTATTTAATGAAATATTAAAAGGGATGAAAGAAAATAACATTTAATGATATTAAATGTGTCTTTTTGGAGAAATTCGACTTTCTCAAGAAGGCTTATATATTTCATTTTGGAGTCATTTTACATTCATGAGATTGAGCATTGGTGTTGATGAGTTTTTTGTTGAGAGAGGAAGCCAAAGGTTTTTGAATCAGTTGGCCATTGGAGAACGTTAACTCTCCATTGTCGCAGCCTTATGAAGTAGTGAAATATCTACTAAATTAGGCATCAAGAGGGCATCATACAAGTGTTCTATTTGTGTTTAAAGGTGAACAAATTATCTAGGGTTTGGAGATTATTGAAGGACTATCAAGTAAGACCTGAAGATTCATCATTCGCAGCCATTAGCGATCAGATTTCAAGCTTTGTGTTCGCTGCTATAGTACCCATGAACAGTGACGCTACAGTACCCGTGAACAGTAATCCGCTACAATAATTTGCTACAGTGCTAGGTTATTATTATTGGCTGAGATTTGTATGAGATTTCAAGGCAATTTCATGAGGGTATCATTCCAGCTTTTGAGGTCTAATCTTATACAGAAAATTGCATGCATCTGACAGTAACTAAGGTCTGATTTGAGAAATGGTTCAAATAATGACCAGCCATACCATCTAGGGCTGGGACGTGGTCATCAAGCGGCAGATCACCTTGCTTTTGAGTCTGCTATCTCTTCCAACAGAGGCGGTCATGTCTGTTGCTGCTACAACAGCAATAAAACGCAGGGACAAAGCTTTATGTGGTGGCTGCATGGGAACTTCTTGTGGCTGCAGTCACTATATACCAGGTTTTCTCTAAAAAATCAGTCTTATTTGAATGCTTGGCATGTCTAATTTGTAATTCAATAAGGGTTTTTAATATCAAACAAGGAGTTTATTTCCAGCCTATTTGCATTGCATGTTTGCTTGAATTTGTTAATCTTTTTCTGGTTGCCTGGCAATATCTTGTGAAATCATATATTTGTTATAAAACCTTCAAAAATTACAAAACACAAAAAAACAGAAACAAGGTTACAAAAGTTAGAACAAGACGAATTCTTACATTGGTATCAAAGCGGTTTCTTGCCAACCTCTTGGGTACGTTTCAACTGCAGTTCAGAAGTTTCAGTTAAAGAACATGGTTATTTCCCAGAGGCAGTGGGACAAGAATATGGAGAAGTTGAAACAAAGTTTGAAAAAGTTGGATGAAAATCAGAAAAGGATAAATGAATTGATTTCAGACCCTGCAAAACCAGACAGAGTAGCACAGCATATTGCTTCCATTTTTAAAAGGTCTACATCATGGAATGAAGAGAAGAAGGAACAAGAGGTCACTACAGTATCTAGAAGCCTCTATGATGAATTCTCAGCAGTTAATGACCAACAAACAGCTAATCCTATGGAGAGCAAAAATCGGGCCTTAAAAAATCTACTTGTTGATGATGAAGTTAAAATTTCTAAGGCAGCTGTAGGGGAAAAGTACTTGAGTCCTTTTGAAGATGAAGAAGAGTTAGAACAAGAGGGTGATGGGCCTAAACAAAATGCTAAGAGTCACTTTCATGTTTTTGATAATCCACTTTTTGAGATAAAGGTTGAGATGTCCTATGTTAACCCACTTTATGAGTTAGAGTTACAGGAAGATCATGTTGAGGGGCATGCACATGAAGAAAGGGCCCCATATGAAACCAACGGGGGTTTTGAGCTCCCTAATTTTTTTTGTATCAGCAATTGCTATTGAGACTTTTGATCATTTTGAAGATGCCAATTCAGTTCATGTGCAAGGATTGTCAATTCATGAATCACACAGGTCTGATTTACAGGATCAAAGGCACGAGCCATCTTTAAATTTCAGTATTGTTAGTGATGAGCCATTGACAGAGGTTGGAGCATTTTACCGCGACTGAATTGTGAGGAGTACTCATCACTTCTCCTCTAGTCCACACACGGAGGATTTGTTGATGCATCAGTGTGGTTTGACTCAGAGTGTATACCATCCATTTTGGGATGGAGAGTTACCATCTTCAGTAGATGGAACTAGTGGTTGCAAGTACCCGACTCAGTCGTTAGCGGGAGAGTGCTTGCAGGATCGGTATTCAGTTTTCCATCATGCTGATGTGTTTCCAGCAAGGTTTGTTGCTCCTTTATCACATAGACTACCTGTGGATACATGGTTACAAAGGGATTATGATGTCAGCAAGCATGATGACACGGGTGGATATCACATCCATGAGAGTTTAGCGAGGTTATGGAGAAATATTACGCAACAGATGCTTCCAGATATTCTTACCTCCTCATGATGGATGGATGTGAGTTTCGTTTATATTGGGATCCGAGTGGTGACAAAGTTAGCACTGCAGTTTGGATGGGTCCCAATGTATTGCTTCATCACTTCTGGTATGGTGGAGTTGGGATCAGTGTTGAGCAGCAAAAAATTGAGGATGTTCTTCCTAGCAGTTTTCTATTCTGGATTTGGGATCCAGGTATATTTGGGTGGACACTCTTCGGTGCACTGTGTGATCCTTCGTGTGCATCGGGGTTCCATTCAGCGTTCATTGGTGAGTATTGCAGCATGTACATGGTGAGGATTACTTGCAGTTTTACCCATGGTTCTCATGTACGTGATTCATCTCAGATGCACAATTCAATGGCGCAGGTACTTCACTGCGATTATGACAGTCCACCTTGCGCAAAGCTAGGAAGCAAATGTTGCCAGTTCTTTGATTTGCTTCCTTCTAAGACTTGTAATCCTGTGACACCGGATGGTGAGTTTGGATGGGGCCAGCAGGTTCAGTCAGTTATTCTGGTGTTAGTATTATGAGAGTTGTTTGAGGATATCCGGGACATTGCACAGTTCTACCCGTGGGATCTTGGTGGAGAGATATTACAAAGGATTTTCTTCTGGCAGCCAAGATTGCTTGAGGACAAGCAATTTCAGGGAGGGCAAATTGTAATGTCCCCTTCTCGCTGACATCAATTGTCAGAGGATATTAGCCTATAATTCTGACCCTCGTAGGCTAATGAGGATGGTTAGGGGGTCTTCTGGGGATTGCTCAGCTCCCAGTTCAGACGACATTCAAAAATAATGAGTACTCATGGAGATATTAATGTTTATTTGGCTTAAATAAACATTAATTATTTAAAAGATTATAATATTAAGTTATAACTTAACTTAATATTGAGGGTCAATTCATCATTAAAAGGGGGCCATATTATTAATTAAATATTGGGCGCCAATTCCAAAGTATTTAATGAAATATTAAAAGGGATGAAAGAAAATAACATTTAATGATATTAAATGTGCCTTTTTGGAGAAATTCGACTTTCTCAAGAAGGCTTATATGTTTTACTTTGGAGTCATTTTACATTCATGAGATTGAGCATTGGTGTTGATGAGTTTTTTGTTGAGAGAGGAAGCCAAGGGTTTCTAAATCAGTTGGCCATTGGAGAACGTTAACTCTCCATTGTTGCAGCCTTTTGAAGTAGTGAAATATCTATTGAATTAGGCATCAGGAGGGCATCATACAGGTCTTCTATTTGTGCTTAAAGGTGAAGAAATTATCTAGGGTTTGGAGATTATTGAAGGACTATCAAGTAAGACCTGAAGATTCATCATTGGCAGCCATTAAAGAGCAGATTACTAACTTTTATCTGTTGCTACAGTACCCGCGTGAACAGTACTCGCTACAGTGTTGGGTGCTATTTTTTATCAGATTTATAATTCTGTTCACCCTTTGAAAATACCATCTAAGATTAAGGATCATTGGGCTGTGTGTTGAAGAAGATTATGGCTGCAACTTACACAGATAGGGTTTACCAGCAAAACTATCAAACTAAAGTGATTGGTGATTGAGTTTTAAGAGCCTTATATTGCTGGTTATACTGTACAGCACCTCTTTAGGGAGACGTATCTCTACCTTGGCAAAGGCATCTCTTCTTTTGGCTGAAAATCGCTCTTATTGGTGGTGGTCAGACCTGACCCAGCCTGCAGCTTCATCAAATCTTGGAGAAAAGTCATTCACTGGCTGCAGCAGTTAAATAAGGGTTTCTACATGCAGCAAACATCACTCCCAGGTTCAGATTTTTACAGTGAACCACGGGGACGCGTTTCCCCCCAAAATGTGACCCGTTTCGGAAACGGGGACGTCCCGGGGACGGGGGGACGGGTACTTGGCATCCCCCACCGTCCTGCCACCGCCACCAAAGCGCCGCCAGAGACGGGGAGACGTGGAGACGTCTCCAAGTCTCCTGGGGAGACGTCTAGGAGTTTCTCGGGAGACTGGGAAACGCCTAGTCGTCTCCCGTGTTGAGACGCGTCTATGGACGCATAAAACAAATTTTAACTTAAAATTTTAGTTTATTTTTATTTCCTTGTTGCCCTAAGTTGGCGTGGGCCCCACCCCTTCCTCTAAAACAACACAAAACAATGTTTTCATTAAGATTTGATCATTTCAATCACATTCAAAGACTGATTTTTTTTTGCAGCCAGCTGAAGAAGAAGAAAAACAGTGAAGAAGTCTGATTGAAGGGGTGAAAATAAAGATTGCAAGTGTGATAGGAGTGAGAAGGAGCAAGAAGAAGAGGAGGAAGAGGATTCTACTTCATTTTGGAGAGATTTTTCAAGCACAAGGTAGGGTTTTTGAAGTTTTTTTCAAATTTCTTGTTGTTTTTCAAGTTTTTGTTTTAAAATTTATTTTCTTAGTTTAAAGTTAAACTTGTTTTCTTTTTTTCTTATTCATCTCAAAGACTCAAATTCAGATTTGATGTTGAATCTTGAGAGCAAAATGATGAAGATGATTGAATCATTCATCATTTTGCCCTCAAGATTCAACATCAATTTTTTTATTTTAAAATTTTAATATTAAAGTTTAAACTTTAAAGTTAAACTGTTAAACTTAAAGTTAAAAGACTTAAAGTGTAAACAGCTTGCTTTTTTAATTTTTTTTCCTCAGATCCTTTCTATTTCTCAAATACTATTAGTTATTAGTTATTACTTATTTATATTGCTTATAGAGCTTGCTTTTTTTTCCTCATATCCTTTCTATTTCTCAAATCCTTTTTATTTTCTAATTTCTATTTGCAAACTGCAAAGTAAAATTTCAAATTTGTTAACTTATTTCAATTTTCATTGTTCAATGTTCATTGTTTCAATTTGTTAAAGTAGGCTGATTTTATTTTAATTTTGTGAATGCAGTGTCACTTTCACGATGAGCACCGAAGACATGAGTGGGGATGACATGGAAATTCACTCTCATAGTGAACATGATTCAGATTTTGAACCTGAGAATGAGGGGGATGACCATGGGGCTGATCCTGCAGCCCAATCTAGTTCCTTGGCGAGTGCAGCAGCTAGTACAGGTTGCCCTTCAGAAACCTTGGCAGAGTTTGCTAGGGGTCATTTTGATCCAAAGTCTCCTCTGAAACAGTTTGCTACAAGAATACAAAGCACATCAAGTTCAGGTGGGGGAACAAGGAAGTGGAAGTGCAACATTTGTCATATGGAATGGTTTGGTAGCATGACTCGAGTGAATGCACACTTTCTTTTTTGGACAGGAAAAGGTGTGGAGCCTTGTAAGTTTTTGAAGGAGGCTAAAAATATAAAGTATAGAATGGAGTTTAACAAGCTTTGGGGCATTCCAGAGGACACAAATATTTCAGTCCCTACTACTTTGACTGGTAGGGCAGCCCTTCAGCAAATCCAGCATGCATCAGTGCCACATACTTTTCAGACGGGAGGAATGATGTTTGGAACTTCATCCACTTCCACTTCTAGTGTCGCTAGGGGGACAGCCACAGGGAAACGCAAGTTGCAGACATCACAAAGTAACCCCATAGCTAATATGTTTAATGTGCAGTTGAGAGATGAGATAGATGAATCCATTGGCAAGTTCTTTTTTGCCAATGGAATTCCATTTCATGTTACACGGTCTCCTTATTATAGGGAGATGATGGCTATGGTGGCTAAGGGAGGAACATCATATGTGCCACCAGGTGAGACAAAAATGAGGACCTCGATCTTGGATAAGTGCTATTCCAAGATCGATATTTTGATGGAGAAGATGAAGGCATGTTGGGTGGCATCTGGGTGCAGTATAGTTATGGATGGGTGGACGGACATTCGCCATCGTCCACTCATCAACATCATGGTCACATGTGCAGAGGGCCCATACTTCCTTAGAGCAGTTGATTGTACAGGGCATCGCAAAGATGCTGATTTTCAGTTTCATCTCCTCAGGGAGGCTATTGAGGAGGTTGGGCCACAAAATGTGGTCCAAGTAATCACAGATGCAGCCCATGTGTGTAAAGCAGCAGGGAAACTCATTGAGGCAGCCTATAGACATATTTGGTGGACCCCATGTTGTGTGCATGCCATGAACAATGCACTCAAGGACATGGGGAAGATTGATTGGATTAGAGGAGTGGTCACTGATGCGAGAGATGTGCAGATGTTTATCTGCAACCACCACACTTCCCATGCACTCTTCAGGACCTTCGCGAAGAAGGAGTTCTTGAAACCGGTGGAGACCCGATATGCATCATATTTCATTCTCTTGGAGAGAATGATTGAGTTGCAAGAGGCATTGCAAGTCATGGTTATGACTAATGAGTGGAATAGGTGGGCCGAGGCCAAGACAGCACAGGGGAGAAGGGTGAAGGAGATAGTGAAGAGTGATGTGTTTTGGACTGATGCGAAATACATTGTCTCCATCATTTCTCCAGTATTCCAGGTTATCAGATATGGGGATGGGGATGCACCTAACCTTGGAGAGGTGTATGAGTGCATTGACTCTATGCTTGACCAGATGAGGGCTGCTGTGCAAGTGAAGGACCCCTCTCTAGCATTCTACAATGAGCACATCCGGCCAATCATTCAGCGCAGATGGGACAAGTTGAACACTCCTTTGCATATGGCTGCCTTTGCCTTGAATCCTAAGTGGTACATGGCTAGACCAGGTAGAGTGACACCGATTCGGGATGATGAGGTGAAGGCAGGTTTCTTTAGGTGCATAGAGAAGATGTATGATTCTACAGATGCCAGCACAATTCGCACTGAGTGGACCAGATTTGCCACTCTTAGAGGCTATTCAGATGCAGCAAAGGTGGATATAGTTTCTATGGCACAGGAGGACCCACTTTTGTGGTGGAATTGTCATGGTTCGAAATCTTTGACCACCACTCTAGCTATTCGTCTGCTATCCCAGGTTTCCAGTTCTTCAGCTGCTGAGAGGAACTGGTCTACATATAGCTTCATCCACTCTCTTAAGAGGAACAGACTTACCTCTAAGAGAGCAGAGAAGCTTGTGGCTGTACACAGTGCTTTGCGTATCATGGACCGCAAGACAATTGTGTACAAGGAGAGTCCAGCGGCACGATGGGATGTGGAGCCAGAGGAGCCTTCACAGATTGATGAGGATGATCCTACCACTTCAGATGCAGGGCTGGTTGGTGTGAGCTTGAGGGATCTTGACCATGTGGAGTCCAGCAGTTCCAGTGATGGGGAGTTTGGAGATGATTAGAGGCCTCCATTCACTACATTTTGAGTTTCGACATTTTGGCATTTTGTCTTTTCAGTTTTCATTTTGTAATGCTACTTATTGTAATGAACTAATGATGAATCATGTAATCAATTAATCATCTTTATAGACTTTGTCATATCATCAATGTTATTCATATTTGGGCCTTTGGCGATATAATAGAAATCTCCAATTTGACAATTCAAATATCTTCGTATTTAGATTTAGTATTTCAAATTTTGCCATGTTATAAATTTACTAATTTCCTATAGTTTCATTTGAAATGTAATTCTTATACTGCTATACTATTATACATCTTTTCAAAACTAGTTTTTCAAGTACTATAAGTATATGTATAACTATATCAGCGCCACCCCCCCGCCACCCCCCCGCCGCCGTCCCCCCGCCGTCTCCCTGCCGTCCCCAAACTAAGGCCCTTTGTCCCCCCGTCTCCGAAACGCGTTTCCCCGTCCCCCCGTTTCCCCGTCCCCCAGGCCCGTGGAACACTGGATTTTTAGTATGCATTTCCAGCTGTAACAAACTATGTAATAAATCTGCCTTTCAATTACATATTGGAATTAAATGCATGTATCTGGTCCCTAATTGAATTTTGGTGTTTACTAAATGCTGCTATAAAGAGCTTGTTTTTTCCAAGCATTTCTCTTATTTAATATTGCATCACAAAATACCAAAATTTCAAAAAAAAATCCAAGATCAGGGAAAAGAAATAAAACAAAAAGTAGTCTCAAAAACTAGAGCACGAAGTGTTCTTACAATATATGATTATCAAATATTATTTTAGTTAGGTTCATTATTTGTATATGGTATTGTAAGATGTTAGATCCTAATTTATAAATTGTCTCGTGTCATATTGCTGATGTTCCACGGAGTTAGGGAGAAGGGAGACATGAGGACATAGGGGATGGGTTTCAAGAAGAGAGACACAATGGCCCAAATTTGGGGATGGTGGGGTGACAATATAGTAATTGAAAAAATAGTTATAAAAATTTGTATAAGAAATAGCAATCGAAACCATGGTTGAAAAACTCACAAAGTACTCACAAAAGTCGCAAGCCAAAATCCCTAGCGAGTTACTCGTTGGTTATGTTTTGAAAAACATGCCATGATTTTTGATAAAAACTCACAATTTTTCATGAAAAAATCACCTAATGAGTATAATTTTTTTCATCTAATGTTAAAAATTTTATATAATTTTTAGAGCATTTTTAAAAATGCAACTCTTTTGATTTTTATATTTTTCTTCCTTTGCTTCTTCCAACACTTAATTGGAATATTGAAGTACTCTTTTGTTTTCCTACCTCTTACCTACATGCAAATGCAATTATTGAATAATATCAAGTGCTGGAATAGGTAATCCACAAACCAATAATTAACCCCATAAACAAGGTAACTACCTTCACAAATAAAGATGCATTTAGGTGTAAGAGTAAAGGCTAACATAAGGTATGACTGCCAAGAATGGAGGCAAAAAGTGTAAGCATATTATGGTAACTGGTGCAGGGGCACCATGCTCATTTTGCTAATGTGGTCAATTTTTGGTCTTTTGATAGGTTTTAGGGTGTGTGAGTCTTGTTTGAGTCAAATAAGGTCATAATAGACCATCTAATATGTAATTACGAGTCATCGAGTTCATTTTGTCATATTGTTGCAAAATTGCCAAAAGGTTGTCAAAAGTAAAAATGCAAAATGCTACTTTGTGGAATACCAACGGTCAAGTTGGTTCAAATGTAAGTTGAGATGGTTTGAGTCAGTTGGGCACTTGTTTTCTTGATGTAAAAAGTTTAAAATCATGTTGTAGGGTCGATTGGAGGTTCTGTTGTTCATTCTTGAAGAAGAAATCAATAAAAATCACTCAATTTTCTATGTATTCTCTGCAAATCTGCTGCTCCCAGCAATTGTACGGTTCTGTGCAGAGGTTTTGTGTTCTAAAATTCATTGAATTTGTTGAAGGCAAGAGTTATGAGCATATTGGCTTTAATTTGATCAAATTTCATAAGGTTTCAAGTGTCTTATAGCCTTTTGATTGGAAACGGGTCTACAACTTGTTTAAAGGGTTTGAAGCCCTTCAAAATGCAATGAGACCCATTCCACCGACTATACCTCCTATAGCTGGGTGGAATGGGTCCAATATGATAGGTTTAGAGGGTAGGATAGGATTTTGAGCAGGGACTAGGGTTTGGTGGAGTTTTGGGTGCTGCCCCAAGGGTATTTGAGTGAATTCTAGCTTGAAAATGGAGGTTTTGAAAGGAAGGTTGGTGAAATGGCAATGGTAAAGGGTGGAAAATGTTTTGTTTAGCATGGGCAGACCTTTTGAAGAGTGTTTGATTCGTTGATAAGGTCTGGAGAAGTGGGGAAGTAGGATTTTCAATAAACCCCCTTGTAACTTGTTAAAAATGAGGGTTTTGTAATAAGAGGACTTAGTGAGCAGTTCTTTGGCTAAAATTTGTAGATTTGGAGGATTTATAGACTGGTAAATGACAATCCATAGGTATTTGGGGTTGGCAGATTGTTTAGAGGAGAGTTGCTTTGTAAATTAGGCCTATTTGGCTTAAGGGGACAGCGTAGAAGCATCAGTTTGAGGGATTTGTTCCAAAGGAGTCATAGGAGATCTTGGGATATGTCTTTAAATGGATTAATGGGTGTCTGAAACACCTTGGGGTTTGTGACTTTGAGTTGTCTTTTGTAAGATATGAAGGGAAAAGTAGGTCTACAGACCTACAAGTGAAACTAGATGAATTTGTGAAGAGTTGATGAGTTAGGTTTTTAAAGGTTGCAAAGTTGTTTCAATAGGCTTGAATAGCGATTGTAGGTTGATTGCCTCCCTGCTCTGCATCAGTAACTACCTAGAAGTGAAGGCTATCATGACTTGCCACTCAAAAATGGATAAATGAGACTACCATGATCATTAAGGGTTGACCCATGTTCTAGGTTGGGATGGCTGCAATTGGACTTCGCCTTATTTGGGGTAGCGATGTGGAATTAACTCCACTCTGACACCCAAAATGGACAAGATATGTCATCCCACATCAAGAATATGGCCCAAATGTAACCGCAACTAATCAACCATAACCTTTACAAGAATCACCAGAAAGATAATGTCCAACAAGGATATTTGTAATGTCAACACCCAATGGAATCCAAATTTGGTGGGTGCCAACAAGTTTGAAGAGGATCAAATGACACCAAATGAAGTGGGTCTCAATTCCATGCCAAGCAATACTAATTAGTTTTGGATTTTTAGCCTACATAGGTCCCAATACAAAGCTACAATGCCAATAAAGGATTTAGAACAACTCAAATTAGTGGGTCATGTTGGCACCTCAATTTGTTGTCTCTTTGCTTTGTTCTACTCCACAAGTTGTTGCATTTTGTTCTTGCCTCCCACATTTGGATATCGCTTATGTTGTTATGTTGGGCAATTGCCTTTGTGTATTCTACAATTTTGTCCATGGTTTAAACACTTTGTTTCACCTTAGTTTGCAATAGGTGTTTCATTTGAAGACTGTCAACACAATGAGTAGTTTTGAAAACTTATGTTGAGAGCCGACAAGGTTTCAATAACCAATCTAGCCTCCAACAGAGATAATGGAAGAGATGTTTCACAACTTACAAATATTTTTGGTGGTTTTAGAACCACCTGTGGTTGCCGAAAGTTGTTCAAGTGTCGACAAGGAGAGGATATGTGTTCTTATTGTTTGTCGGGTGTTTGAGGTAGTTCTAAAACCTACCCCAAGAGCCGATAGGTTATGATCTCTCTCCAAAGCGGTAAAATGTTCAAAAGGAGGAAAGCTCATTATTATTTAAGGCATTTTAAAAAGTGGTTTTGAGCGCCAAATGCAATGGAATTGTATTTACTCTCCCAACTACTAGCATATACTCCACCAACTCCCACTCCTTTCATTAATGCCATTAATGGCCAAGAGTGTTGCAAACATAAGGAAGGCGGCTCCCCATGCCATATGGGTACATCAAGACATGATTAAGTCCGATATAAGGTACAAAAATAATGAAATACATAGCATAGAGGTATGGGCACCCCTTGCAGTCACTAATGATGCAGATTTGGAGATTTTCATACCGATTTGAATGTTTCCCTCTCTAGCACAACCTTCACTGGGTATATACACATTCATTTTCATTAATCAACAAATAGGAAAATCAAATTGGAGAAGAACGGAGAAGAAAACAGTTCCAAGCAACTAGGGTTTCAACTTCAATCAAGGGAAAGAACATTTTTGTATTTTAATGATCTAGGCTCACCCCAAATTTATAATGACTCGTTGTAATCTCTGAATAATGGATTTAAAGTGTGAAATCGACCTTTTGATTAAGTGTTGCCTTTAGCATTGTGTTCATTTTTTAATGTATGTATGACCAGTTGGCCAACCAAATGACTGTAAAACTCTACAAAGCTTTTGCATGGTGTCTTTTCACAACAATAAAAGAAATGTTCAATTATGCCTATGGATTACTAAGTAGACTCATTTAATATTACATAAATTCAGTTATTTATGTAAATGCATGTGTTGAACATAGTTTACTTGTGTTTTCTAAGGGAGTATAGTCTTCAATAAAACCTTCATTAAGGTATCACACCATGATTTCAACCATTACATGTTTTGAATGAATCCATGACTTTGTTGCCCTACTACAATTGGCACCAATTTGCTATTGACCCCACTTCTCATCACCCCAACACATTAAAACAAGTAAATCATAACCACTTTCTTTCAATTGTGTTGTGTTAGTTTGTCCATGCTTCCATGTATGAATGCATAATAGCAATAGGGGTCGTTTACCTATATTTTACACACTCTACATGATAATGCTTTTTTATTACTTAAAGGTGCATAGCTTTGCAATTCTAAACCAGCACGTAGGTACATTGTGACAACTAGTATAGGGGTACACCGTGCAAAGAGTATGGTTTGTCTTAGGGAAACCCCCCTTGGTCTTGCAAAATCAAAAATCAAGGAGGTCTTACCCAACTCAACAATTGGTCCACAATTGCCCAAACTGAACAGAGGATTTGTGGTAATCTTCCCAACTTTGACACCCCTAGCACTTGGGAGACTATCCATCTTTAGGGATTTGGGATTCCCAACTCAAATCCCCAACGAGTCCTACTAATCCCCCTCCCACAAACTACCAATAATGCATCCAACAACAAGGAATGAATGCTCAAAAAAAGGGTGAGACCTATCAAAACAAACCAAAAGGACCTACAACACAAAACAAAAGTCAAGCCAAAATTGGGCTGCTATGCTAGACCCTCGAATACTCTTGCATCAAATATCTACACATCACTTGCATCAAGAACTGCCTATTTGATGCAATCTATTTTCCCTATGTCCTCAAGTGTATTGTTATTGGCATAGACACAAGGAATCCACTATATATGCTTATAGGCCACCTAAAGAAACTTCCCCACTACTCTACAGACATTAGTCATAATTGTCATGACTTGCACCACATTCCAAGGCCAACCTCCTCAATAGCATATCTAAGGATGTGAAATTGGTATTATACATCCTTAAACGTCCTTAAAAATCAATGACCTTAAGTAATGGACCTTTGTGCATGTGACCACGATATTCATGAAAGAAGATACAAATGCAATTCTAGAATCTAGGTCATGGTTCTAAGATAGACACTTTCTAGGTTATTAATAATGTTCTTTCAACCCTAATTGAGACTCCTTTACAATCCCTGTTTGGGTCCACCATCCTTACCTTCTACTACAATGTTGGCACAACTCTAGAATACTTGTGATTACTAATTTGATAGGAAAATTCTTGCATGATTCCAAGAATACTAAAGATCAATACCACAATACCTTTGTTGAAATATGCATTGAAAAGGATTTCCTTAAGGGTCTTATAGAGTCAATTTCATTGAAGAAGAATTGGCAATTCTGGTCTCAAGTACTTGATTATGTTAATATTCCCTTCAAATGTCAAAATAGTTTTGAACTAAATTACTGGTACGCCCATATATGGCCTCAAGTACGATACGAGTACGAGAAACGGTATGAGAAACGAAGGAAATACGTCCAAGATACATTTTTTTGACTGTGGGTACGAAATTTCATTTCCGATTTCCGATTCGAACCCGGACCGAATCCTTGAGTTCAAATGCCCAAGCCACACGTTTTTCAACGTTTTTCGATTTTTTATTACTTTTTTGACTTCTTGTTGAATTCTAAACAATTAAATATGTTAGTTTAATTGTATGGTGACAATCTTATTACGATATTCAAATGTATTAGGGTGCAATTTTCAGGATAAAAGTCCAGTTTGCATATCACTATGCCAGAGCACTACTAGTCTTAATATAGTGGCTACATGTGCTACAAGAATTTCTATAGGAGTCTTCAGTATAGGTCTCTGCATTTAGAGTCTATTAGGCCAGTGAAGAAGTTTGAGTTTAGTGTTGTACAGTACTACAATGATGGGCTGCTCTACAATGACAATCTAACTCAATGGCCACTTATAGGGTTTGCTTTAGGTATTTTTAGGAAAAGACTCCATATTTAGATGTTGTTACACGACAATAGTAGTTTGATAATGATCTTGCTATTGCATAAATACTATGATGGACTAGGGTTAGAGGGAATATTTAATTGTTTAGAAGTCAACAAAAAGGAAAATATTTAAGTGTCAGTGCTAGTGGTAGTGCTTGTGCGAGTGCCACTGACGCTATTTGTGCTTCTACACAAAATGCAACATCTAATATGGATGTTGATGATGCTTTTTTTTATGACCCATATGATTCAGATTGATCAATGATCAATAATGGCTGATTATAAACACTTGGCATTTTTATGTTTGAACTTTAATTTATAATATTATATCATGACATTTGAGTATCACTAATATTTTAATATTTGACTATGAAAGTGGTGGTGTATTTTTGCTATGTTATTTGACTATTAATATGGTGGTGTATTTTGAACTTAATTACTACTCCAAATATGTATATATTTTTTATTTTTATATGTTTTTGTATTAACGTACCCAAAACGTACCAAAACCCCAAAAAAAATTTGACCAAATCCCCGTACTAAAATCTCGTACCCGTACCTGAACCCAAAAACAAACCGGTAACTTAGGTTTTGAATATAGACATTTTGTTGCTCATTACTCAAGGAGGGTTTCCAATGCTTCAAACTATTTAAGTAAGAAGAATGCTACCAAGTGGCAAGGGGCCAACTTCATCATTGTTGGATCGCTCCAAACCTAATTAAGAAGGTGCCCTCTTCCTTCGAGCTGCTTGGAGGACTATCTATGCTAATTTCTTCCAACTCGACTAATGGTGGTCCAAATGAGCCTTTGGCATTGTAGAAATCTCCTAAGAGCATTCCCACCAACTCTTATGATGCCCCAAATGCCAATTATAAGTTGGGCCCCACTATTCAAGACAAGGTTTGGGTTCCTTCTTACTCCATTGTGGCTAATCATTTGACCAACAATAAGAATGATTGATCAATTTGTATGAACTAGTCATTCTTATATTATGGTTAGAAAAATGCTTGAAAATGAACAATTCCTTTGGTTAATCAACGAATGAACAATAGATTAGACATTGGTTGATGATAGGAATGTAGTGAGCAATCCAATCCCTAAACTTCAATAATGTTATTGCTTCATTTAATTAAAGGAAAGGACAATTAATGGCACATTCATTACAAAATATTTTTCTTTATTCTTTTGAAAGAGATATATGTATCTTATTGGATCTAATCAATGTTCCACGGAGTTTCGGGGACGGGGACGAGGGGACGGCGGGGGACGTGTTTCCGAGATGGGAGACGGGGGGCCTAAATTGGGGGACGTGAGGGGGACGGCGGGGGGACGGCGGCGGGGCGGCGGCGGGGGGTGGCCCTAAAATACATATAGTACTTGAAAATTAAAACTTAAAAGATTAATAATTTAATTGTCTAAACTCTAATCAAATTCAACATGAAAATGTTGGACAGACATCAAGATTCATGCCTAGGGACATTTGTGTCATGTCCCCAAAATTACGACACTAAAAAACCCTAACATTGAAATACAAACGAATAAATAAAATGAATAATAAAATACATATTGAAATTATAAAAGGAAATACTGGCAATTTAATACTTTTATAATTACAATTATCATAAGATAATACTGTAATTATAAATATATATAAATATCAACAATGCACAATAAACATTGGCAACTTTAAAAATCATTATAATCATTATAATATATAAATTCAAAAAGATATATAATATAAATAACAAATATATATATTTACATAAGAAACCATTAAATATAAAATATATCGGTGTGAATTATAAGCAGCAAAAGGTAGAATGTGATTATAATTCATCGAATGATGATGCTGCATACAAGCCAAGGCGAGGATTCGGCAGCCGGGCAGACGAAGACCTTACCGTCACCTCTCCCAAGAGACATTTCAGTTTTGCAGCTCCGGTGGAGTTTGGTGAGGGAAATATCGACGTTGTTCTGAGTATAAAAATGATGGGAAAACTAAGTACGATGACAAGGGATTAATGTCCATAAAAGAAATCGCACAGGACCATTGCAAACCCCGCAACCATTGCATTCCATGAGCGGACATCTCTGTGACGCGCTCAAAAAACCAGGTTTCCACATTTTGCATACAATGTACAAATCGCGAGCCAAAACGAAGGGTTCGAAAAATGAAATATCTCAAATGCAGTCGAATGCACCAGACTCCAGTCGAAAAACCCTGCGGCTGCCACTGTAAAATAATATTTCATCAAATGAAGTATAATAAAACTTAGGTTAAAATGTTTTTAACTTTTTCAATTTTTTAACATAACATATTCCGGCGTTTCCATGGCGTTTCCTGTGCGCGAAATTCAAGGAAACGTCTCCCTTTAGGAGGAGACGGCGGGGGGACGGCGGCGGTACGCGGAGACGGCGGAGGGACGTTTCCCAGGCGTCTCCCCGTCTCGGAAACGTCCCCGTCTCCGAAACGCGGTGTTTTTCGGGGGGGACGCGTCCCCGTGGAACACTGGATCTAATTCATCTAACTGATGCTTAAAGGAATTTAATTAATTCAATTATAGTCTTCCTTATTAGCTTTCCTATTTGTGTGGTAGAGTTGTATCGTGATGTGTGCAACCCTTTATAGATCACGATGTTGTCATCTCTGTACTTGTACACTAAGTTGTCGGTTTTGTACGGGATCAAATACGAGTATAGGATACGGGTATGCTGATACGGCAATTTTTTTTCATGGGTACAATATGTTTGGGTACAACTATATAACATATATATGCAAAAGATTTAAAAATATACAAAATTGTAAATACATTTGATAGTATGATATTTCATCATTGATCAGTGGTAGTGATAAAGATAAATACCAATTGATAGTTCAAAATTTCAATATTATGTTATATATCATATATGTCTAGGGTTATTGGTTCAGGTTCGGGTTCAAGTTCGACGGTTCGGTTCACGGGTTTGAGCAAAAAAAAAATTGGGGTTGGGTTTATTTTGGATTCGTTAATACAAAAACATATAAAAATCAGAAATATCATATTTGCAGCAATAATTAAGTTCAAAATACACCATGTTAATAGTCAAATAACATAGCAAAAATACCACTTTCCTAGTCAAATAATAAAATATTAGTGATACTCAAATGTCATCATATAGATTAAAGTTCAAACATAATAATGTCAAGTGTTTGCAATCAACCATCATTCATCAAATACCATATGGGTCATCAAAAATATTATCATCATCATCCATATCAGGTGATGCATGTAGTGGTAAATTAGAAGAACCACGAATAGCGTTAGTGGCGCTCGCACAACCACTACCACTAGCATTGACACTAGCACTCTCATCCTCACTAGCTAACTCAGGCTCATAGTCATCATCATCATCAAGTGCAGCAAAGTGGCTTGTGGAAGAATCCAAGTCAAGACACTCTAGCTCGATATCCCACTTCCTTGTGTCTCCTCCTTTGTAGGAACTTTGTTTGTGTGTAATGAGGCGCAAGTTTGAATGCACATACACCAAGTCCTCTGCCTTTTATGGATGTAGTCTATTGCGCTTTATTGAGTGGATGAAAGAGTATGTGCTCCAATTCCTCTCAGATGAAGATGAACTAGCAACCTATTAAGACCAAATTAAATAGTTAAGAGTTACAAAATTTAACTAATTAAAATTAAAATCATAAAATATAAAACTTAAATTTTAAAGAAAAAATATTTTGACTATAAAACTTACTTGGGATAAAACTTTTATTGCAAGGGGTTGTAGGTATGTGTATTCTTGGCCATGGAAGTACCACCAACTATGAGCATCCACCCTATACTTGTCTCAAAGAGCATCAAGACCACAATCACTAGACCATGCAAAACCCATGAACTCAACCCTCACTAGATCACGCCGGTCACAATCAGTGAATAGTCTACAAAGTGTTGCCTTGTAACCTTGAGCCACTTCAGCATCTCTATATGGGGCAAATCTTGATGACATAGAAAGTAGCTCAGCACTATAGTATTTGGGACTCAATGCAAAAGCAAGAAGATGCAGTGGAGTGGTCATTTTGTTCCATTTTTCTACAATGATTTGGTGAAGCTCTTTGAAGAACTTTTCTTCAAGATCATCCGCTTCTGCCTTGATGATGGTTTTCATCTTCTCAATCATTGAATCGATGCCATCATATACTTCACCCAAACAAGGTCTATGCACGTCAGTATAACGGATCATGCTCAATATGGGCTCAATGAAACTAAGGAGATACTCAACACAATCCCACCAACTATCATCTAGGATCATTTGCTTGACCTTAGTTGTGCTTTCAGTGCTAGATTGCCTCCATATGGACCAATTCGAGTTGATGACCATATTAGAGAGTGCCTCACGAACCTTCACAAGTCGTCTCAACACAATTGTGTTGGAGGCAAAACGGATCTCAGCAACCTGTTTGAAAATCAAAATAAAATAAAATTTAAGTTTACAAAAAATAAAATTTAAAATTTAAAATATTACTAAAGTGAAACATGTTTATTATTTAACTCAGATCCACTCAGTTTTCTTTCCATTTTTTGTAGCATTAGGTCGAGGGAGTGGACAGCACAAGGTGTCTAAAAATGTGTGAATACCTCTCCTCAACCAATAACCCAACAACAATTTTTTGCATTGTCTGTTACAATTTGCACAACATTTTGAGAGCCCACTTCATCAATAGCTTGACAAAGGATGTTAGCAATAAATGCACCATCCTTCACCTCCCCTTCACAATCCACTGCTCTCAAAAACATTGCCCCTTTAGGGGACACTGCAATAATATTGATCAATGGGCAATTTTTTGCATCTTTCCATCCATTAGAAACGATAGTCATCCCTGTTTCGATCAACAAATCCCTTATGGGCTTCGAGGAGTCCTCTACATATTTCACCTCTTTATCTAATAAGGTGCTACACACCTTCTCAAAACCTAGGTCCTTATACCCCTTTGGAGCATCATTAATAGATTTCACCATTTTTTGCCAATATGGTGAGCGAACAACGTTGAATGCCAATCCATTCGCATAGACACATCTCGCCATGTCTTCATCGGCAATCTCTCTAGCGTCATTCTAAAATGAAGTTTCCAACAGTCCCTTTGATCTTTTATGTGTAAAGGGCACAATATGCTCTTGAGATATGGACATAAACAGATGGTTCTTTGTAGGTGGAAAATGAGAAGGCGGTATAGGGGGCTTCATCCCTCAAGATCCTTTCTTTATCAAAGGATGACTTGATTTATGACCTACTACTTGGTCTGCTCTTTCTTGCTCGTCAATATATTCTAATACTTAGGTGTCTAGAATGCCCTATTTATCTACACCTGGACAAGATTTGATGCCTAGTCCAAGGATCTTGCACAAGTGCCCTTTCACTCAACTGTATGAGCTCGAATATTTAACTTTGCAATGACTACAAATCCAAACATATCCTCCACCATCTAGAAGTTGTTGAACCATTTCAACATATTTCCAAAGGGGAAGGTTTGGGTCTGTTTTGAACCGGTTGCCATTGTAATACCTAAGGCACAACACATTTATTTTATTCAAAATTTCAAAGTATTGAAACTAAATAACTTAATTCATTTCAAAAACTAAACGTGTTATAGATACCTAAAAGAATGAAATCAAAACAAAAACTTAAAAACAAAACAAAAGAGTTCATTTGTAAAAAACGAAATGTAGAAAAAAAAAACCAAAAAGCCTCAAAAACCTACCTCTTTTGAAGAAATCTTCCTCTACGATCTTCTTGGCAAACAAACAAACACTTGCAAAGTGCTAAGGAATAGCACAACAACCAACTTCGAATGTTCAACGATCAATCTTCAACTCTATTCGTGCTTGTGCAAGCAAGAAAAAAAAGTTATGCAATGGAGGTAAAAAGTTTTGTTTTTCATTCACAAATTGATAAATGAGTATGTTTTTGCCTATTAGATGTTTTAGGAGGCATGAATTAGGGTTGGAGGCATATTTTAATGTCAAAAAGTCAAAAAAGAAGTCGAAAAAATATTAAAAAATGCCAAAAAGCGTCACTTTTCCACAGCTGGGCATGAATTCTCCCCAGGTTCGAGCCGAGTTCTCCCCAGGTCTGTCAGGGCCAGACCCGGACCTCGAACTCGGGCTGGACTAGACCCGACCCTACCCCTGGGAGCTACGAACCGGTAACTTAGGTTTAAGTTTCATTTTTTGCAAGTTTTTTTAATGTTTTAAGTGCTTTTTGGCTCCCATGGGCACTCCCGAACCGAAACGCTCCCAGACCGAGCACGGGGACTCTTTTAAGAGAACTCAATAACATAGCTTGTACATTATCTACACACATCATCCACATCTGTAGTGTTGTCATGTGTGACAAGAAAACTTGTGTGTTAGTCTGTGTTGCTTCATTGTTGAGTATTGTAATTGCTAACACAAAAAAATAGTATAGCCTTGTTTTGTAGATTTTGTTCCTAGTAAATCTTGGGCATTACATTGCCCACACCCACTGCAGAATGGACCACAAACCCGGACAAAGAACAAACTGGACCAGGATCCAAGGGTTTTTCCGTGCAAGCCAGTAACATAAGATAGAAGGTAGAGATACTTGTGAAATGCAACTAACTGCAGTTTGATAATAGAGAAGTGCCCAGCTATTGAGGTAAGATCCTTTCTCATATTCTGATGTTCTCTTCATACTTGATTGTTTCCTTATATTCACATATGTCCTTGATTCCAACATGATCTGTTGGAGACCATGCCTTATGAATGGAGATTGCAGAAGACATTGTGAATTCAGACAATGCATGATTTCTGGCCACAGAATTGTTGTTTGAGGAAAGCTGTAGCCTATTTTTTTGTAGGCAGTGAATATCTATTGCCTGTGAGCTGAGGATGATTTGCAAATACAAATTATTGTACTGCACAAATCTTGCTTTAAACGAGCTTTATTTGAGAAAACTCTAAGGGCAACATTATTAAGGAAATTACAAGCAAGGGAAAGAATGTCTTTACTAAGGCCACCATTATTAGTGAAACCACTTAGTATATTGTTTTTTTTAAAAGGGTAGACTATTATATTATACTATTATACAATGAGTGACTTAAAAATTTCAGGTGCCTGTATTACAAAAACCCAGTAACCTGCATTTTTTAATATATATACTCGGAATTCGATTGGAGGAAGAGGCTTCTAATTCTTGTTTTAATGCCCTCCTCTGGACCCACTGGTAATAGTCATTGCTATTACTGCTATTGATAACTACAAAACCCAAAATAACTACTATAAAAAGATTTAACAGCACTGGTAATCTCCATGATTGCATGCTTACAAATTAAATCGTTGGAATAAATATTCACAATATTCACTACCCTGACTTCACAAATAATATCCATTTTTTGTTATGCGCGGAGTAGAGTCAAAAAGCCAATTAAACTTTTGAAAGACACAACGCAGATTTGTGAGGCACTCATGAGCTGGAAGGGTGTAGGTACTTTCCTCATGACCTGGCAGGACGGACAGGAATTACTTAAGTATATTGTTATTGTAACTAACATATATCTGAGCAGAAAGTTAGATGCCCAACCGAAGCTTACTCCAAAGTCTGCAAGAACATCAAAGGGTTCCTTGCTTCCTGGAGCAAGGAGATGTCTGGAGGTGTAAACGAAGCTTCCCCCAATGCAGTCCTGGCAGAGTTCAAGAGAGTCACGGTTACTTCTACTACAAATCTCAACTCCAAGCACATAAGCTGAACCTCGAAACATTAGAACTTCCAATTTCTATTCCCCCTTCCAGTAGCAGTTTTGGAGTTTATACTTCCTTTAGCAATTTTTGAGACATAATTAAGACTTTTTCCATGAAGAATAACAATTCTGAAAGAAATTTCAAATTGGGAGAATGGATTTTTTTACCATAAAGGTCACTGTTGAGAAACTCTGTGCCTTGGGGAAGGATTCAAAATCCTTATTAGGCCAGGCATGAGACCTCATGGAAGCTAACACCTAAAAATATGATTCTGGATTTAGCAGACTCAATTAAAGCCAAGGAAGTTGAGATTCAGGCCCTTGATATCAGAATGCTCAAGTTTATAAGGGAGAAAGCAGATGGAAAGGATCTGCAGTCTTTGACGGAAGAATTCAGGGTATTGAAAAATCAGATATTCAATTCATCCCAGATATTTTCAATGTCATCAAGTAGGTGTTTAATGAAGGCATTGAACATGTTATCAAGGAGGACCTGCAGGTGCAGAAAACCAGCTCCATGGCTCTTGCTGTTAGTGGAAGGATTAATTGATCCAGTTGGATAACATAAAGTACCTGGGTAGTAGTAGCACCACTACCAAACTCTGGATTGGCAATGGTTGTTGTTGGAATACTAGAAATGTTTTGTAAGTTGTTAAATATGTGGTTGCCAATAGCACTCTTCTGGAGAAAACGGGTATCATTTTTGCAAGAACTTTGATTTTTTATTTCATGGCAACCTGCCTTTTAGTAATAAACAACAACAAGTTGATTTGAAATGTCCAAGCAATTGATTTAGTCTTTACTTGAAAATTGTTTATGATCATTGCTCTCAAATTATCAGTAGGGGCTATATTTTCCGTTTCATGGCCTTGATGGGGAGCTTTTAAAATTTGATAATATGCGGTAATAAGATTCAAAACTACTACCTCAGTCTGAAGATCTTCCAGCTCTAAGGTTTATTAATTCTGGTCTGCAATGTAATTCTAATAATTGTTTTATATAGTTTTTGTCCTTTATCAACTAAAATAAAAAAATGAAGCTCTTTATTCAAATCTTTCTAATAGTCTGATATAATTTTCATGCTTGTTATTTTCCTTATGTTCATGATTGTTCACGATCCAACATGTGATTTAGTCTTATCCTGCAGAAATTGAGCAAGACAATATGAATTTAGTGTATGTATGGTTGCACAACACAGTGTTGTTGTTTGTTGAAACACCAAACCTATACTTTGTAAACACTGAATACCACTGAACGTATTGCCTGTGAACTGAGGAAATTTGCAGAAACAAATTATTGTCTAGCATGAATCTTGTTTGACAGGAGTTCTACTCTCCATGATGCTACCTATGACTGGAACCTGATATATAATTAAGAAGTTAAGAACCACCAATTCTTAATGAGATAGATTTGAAAGACAGAATATTGCCGTTTACTACAGTCAGAAACATATACAGAATGTTTATAAGAATATTTGTAGTAAGATATTTCAAAAACAGTAGATCTAAGCATAGTTCAAAAAGTCGGCAAGTAAATTGTACACTCATGCCCCATTACTGTCTGGTAAGTAATTTGCCAAAACTTGCCTGGTGAGTTTTGAGCTGTTATTCATCCTCCCTCCAAAATCTCACCAATTTACTCATGTATTTGTGAATCCAACCGGAAGCTTCTCTACCCACAGTCACACTCAATCTACAGCTTACAAACAGTGGTTACTCGCTCCTTTTTTTATCTTGCTGATTTTTTCTTTTGTGCTCTCAACTTCTTGACTCTCATGGCCCCAATTTTCAGCTAAGTTACCAGTTTGGGTTAATTAGTTTAACGTTTTTTATTTTTCTGCAGGTTCAGTACAGCTGGGTTCAATTTTTCTTTAACATTTGACAATTTTTACTGATTTCATTTGAGACCTCATGGAAGCCAAGATTCATCTAGCTACTGTGTGCTAACAGCAGTCTTAAACACCATATCCTCTACCTTTTTTGTTGCAAAGCGATTGCACTTAATTCAGTGGATAAGGATATGTATTCTATATTCACTAAGCTGAAATGGAACTTGCAACCTATTGAAATTCAAGACAAAGCCAAATAGAATATTTAATAATATAGTTGCCAAAGAAAACTACTACCAGAGGCAAATGTTAGGATTAACCATCAAAGGCCCAACATGCAAAGGGCAAAAAAAAGACACAATGCACATCAACATTTTGGGGTGGCTTGAGAACCATGCCCATTTGTCGACACATAAAGATCATATGCAAGGAGCCTTAAAGGGAACCTTGTGTATGCATAACCTGCCTTGTGATAGCAGTATACACTGGATAGGGATAGCAGTATACACTGGATAGGGCACGTGATGTGATAGGAGTGTGCCTTAGTTCTTAAATGCTTTTTAAAAGGTTTTGAGTGCCAAATGCAATGGCACTGTTTTACTCATCCACATACCCACAATTAATGCAAATAGTTTTCACAACTACCCTTAACGCTTCAACAATTGCCCTTCAATGTAAGGCACACATTTTGGGCGGGAATGATTTTGTGCCCTTGATTTCATCATGCTACAGTGTTGTAGATTAGGGTTTCCCCATGCTACTGTTAAATAGGAAGTTTTGGCTCATTTTCAAGAGGTTCTTCTTCTAGTGATAGTTGAACACTATGCATGTGCAAAGATTTGTCTAGGGCTTCAATAATGCTATGTCCAAGTCCAAAAAAGCAATGAAGCAATTGAAGGATAAAATGCTACGCGTATTATGCAAAGTATCCAAACTGTTTGTATTTCTTCAGGGAAATCTTTACCTCAATCAAGGTTTTCTCCTGTCAAATGTATTGACATGAATATATTGAACATCTGATAATGTGACGACATTTTGAAATATTACATTGTAATAATCATTTGTTCTCTTCATATGGATTCATGCAATTCAGTTTTGGATTACTAAATATGCTTTGTGTATAATGGTTGTAATTTAATGGCACATGTGCCTAGATCATTTCTTCAATTATTCCTTTCTTTGCTTTCCTTCCTGTTATAACTTATATGTGACTCTAAAGCCCAATCAGATAGGCATCAATCCTGGGTCCACCTGACCAATCTGACATCATCAAAACAAATCAAAACATTAATCAGTAGTTTAGAGATAGGACCATTAGTAACTTCTCCAAACATGAACCTCAAAAACATCAAAGCAGCAAGTATTGATTTCCTTAACCATTAAGCAACACAAATGCACACATTCACACAAAGAACATCAGATATATGTGGAAATCCAAAATGGGAAAACCACGGTGAAAAGAGCTGCTTAAAGCTACTATCCAAATCCAACCTCACAAAATAATGAATCACTTACAATCATGAAGTAGGGACCAACCTACTGGAGACACCAAACCCCAATTGTATTTGTAGGCACCAACCTACTAGAGACACCAATCCCCAACATAAAGATCTAAGCACCAACTCAATAGAAAAGACACCAATCCTACTGAATTATAGAGATATGATTTGTGTATCTTCAAGACTCATAACACAGCTTGCACTTGATCTGATCAACCTTCAGACACTCTCCCACACAACATATGATCTTTCGATAATGGCGCACAATAATTGGAATGCAACTCACATTACATCAATCTGATATTCGCATTGAAGTAATAATTACATAGCATTCCTACACACACTTACATTGAATGAATCCTAGTCATAAATATATACATCCCAACATATTAACAATATCTCATGTTGGCCAAGAACCTCTTAACACCATCCACAATTAGCCATGTCGACTAAGGGTATACCTTAATTCAAATTGATATGAAATGTGTAGTCGGCTCGGTCCTAAATCAATTGTGTTACCGCCCACGTTAGATGATGTTATGTGCTTCCTTCAGTGATCTTAAACTAGTCCTATTTTATCTTCACACACTTCCCTTCTCTAGCACAAACACTCAGAAATTATTCTCAAACAACCAGCCAACACTCTATTACTTATAACTTTCTGTATGCTGAAGATCAACCTCTGAAACTCTTGAATCGAGTACATCATGAGTAACTTTACTTTAGGTCCAAACCGCAAGCCATAGCATCAACTACAGTAGAATGTAGAGCAAAACACAATGACAGTATAATACAATGCATGAGTAGCAACCCACAGAATACTACCGCTGACACTTCCAGACTGCTTCCAACAACTGTAATAGATACAAGATGATATTTCAAGCATACTACAAGTAGCTTCCTTCTTGATAATGATAACATTAACATTCTGCAGCTGATCACAATACTTCCTGATTTCAAATGCTCAGACATGACATGACAGAAGTAATTACATTTAATTCTCACAGATTTGCTGACTTCAGTCCTTTGACATCAATGAGCTCCTTTGACATACAATGTAAACATATTGTCAACCAATAATAAGTCACAGTGCCTGTACTTAGTTCCCAGAACTGAAAGTGATTTATCACAATTTATGATTCTACAATATTTCATTATTACAACACTTTGAAATTGCACAAGATATTAAATATTCCAAACTAAGAATTGCCATTCATTCATTTACAGATGAAGCATACATTTAGCTTGACTCAATACATGTCTCATTTAATTTATAGCAGTCTTATCTCTAACCTAGCATCATCAAATAACAATAATGTCACCAGCAGTTACCTCAGATGGCAGTGATTCCCAACCTTTGCATCTACAATTTGATTATGATATATGCAGCAGCCACTTCCAAGTTGGACAGCAGCCTTTGAAAATGTGATACAACCCAAATGAATTGGTCCTGGAATCGCACGCAAGCTCCAAATAGACTTGATTGTCCACGCTTTGAGAATTGAGTGATTAAATTTGCTTAAAGGCTCACGCTTGGCACAAGGAAGGACAGCTTGGAAAACCAATGCAGCTATCCCTGCATTAGCCGTGACTCCCTCATAAACCACGTTCCACCCTTATAGCAATCGCTGGTCAATAATAGGCGTCACACTCCAAGTCCTTGGAAACTCACGCCATTCCTCATAAGCGATTAGTGTTTAATATTCTTCCTGTGCAGTAGGTATATAGGAGATGTCTGCCCTTTCAAACAGCAGCTAGGCTAGCACCCAACTTTGTATTATATGGTTCCCAATGTAGTCCCAATCATTCCTTCACAATACCAAACTGAAATCTTAATCAAACTCGCTAAAATACCTTTATTCTGAAATTTTTAATCACTATATCTGCAAGATCTTCATAAATTCTTCAAACCCTGAATTGAAGTTTTTCAGGAATACATTAATGTGCAATGCATAACCCCTGAATGGAGCTATTAGCAAGCAACCTTGGGAGACCTTTCACTCCTGCAACTATTGTTCCTTGTGAGGGTTTTCGTCCTCAAGAAGCCGAGACTTTTCAGTCCAACCAGCAAAGCCTTCTCCAAATTTCTCCAAAACATGAATGATCAAAAAAGCTTGCATTATACTCCCTCCAATTTCCCACACCAAGTTGGCATTTTAAATTTATTTTATTTAATTCACTTTACCGCCTTATATCTCCTTTAAGTTCGGCGACCAACTTTATGTTATAAAATAATCTTTTTATAAACCCCTTATAACACCTTTTATCAAAAAGTCGTTTAAAAATATAAATAATGCATAATGTTAGTTATTTTTATTTAACTTTGTCATTAACATTATTTAAACTTAATACTCAGAACCATGATAAATGCCAAGATAAATACATGGTACGAACCGACAACATGCCCAACATAGAAATATTGCCAACTGACCAAGTCATTGACCACCCTGTGACTTACTAAAAATATTATGGGTAAAGTGTCCAAATCATGTTTCGAAAGGTACACAGCAATAAACAATCACTGAGCTGGGAAACACCAATTAATCACAAAGGGTTGACTGCCAAGCCACAAACTCCCTCAAAGGGGCCCCCTAACCACTCTGTTAGTCTACAATGACCAAGTGATAGACTAACCACAGTACCTGATGACTGCCTAGGAAAAGGGGACATTACAAACAATGTATGTTTAACATAAACCCATGGACATGAAATGGATACAAGATACATAAAATTGCTCACATCTTTATGGGTTTTCATGATTTGATTTTGAATGTTGAATTTATTTTCTCTCTATGTTTCTACCGAATATCGATGGATTCAATTTGATGTTTCTAACGAATGTTGAAATTTGATTTTCATTCACCGAATGTCGAAGCATTCAACAAGTGCTTAAACCACTAATATCTGGCTGATGGTGAGGTAATCTTGTCTGGTCAATGCGCACAAATTCATACTTTGCAAGAATTTATTATCAATCAAGCACAATATTCTTTGTAGATCACATCATCTCACATTTAGATTGTTGATGAAGGGCATAGTGGAGATTGGTTTTAAGTTGCATTTGTCCATTCAAAGAATGGTGTATAAAAGGATTGAAGATGAACTTGGATTCACTCTTGTTTCTCTAACCCTTACTCTTCTTTTTTTTAACACATGGTGTTAGTTTAAGATTTTAATGATAAGATTCAAATCTTAAAAGACAGTAAATTAAATAAGTTTTGTACATAATTGTTCATCTCATTTTTACATAATTATGGTTTTCAATAAAAATGAGGATTTGCAATGGTTAATAGTGTTTCAATTTCACTAAATGAGTTTCATTTTCATAATTATTCTAACAATCACATAGCTCCTTGAACAAACCAGACAAAGTGTTCTCCAATTGAGGGATTTTGGTAAACCTTTTTATTATTTGATTAATATTTGATGAAGACTCTTGAGGCTAACCACCTTTAAGTACGGGAACGACCTTTGTCATTCCATGTCATTCCACTCTGTAGGTTTCATGACTTACAAGTAAATTAATATGTCAAAACCTACATCAATACGACTTAGACTTAAAATATCATTTCCTTTTCAAATGTGCAACCGTGACCTCCTACCTTGGCCAATTTCTCTCACCAAAATTATATTCTTCTAGTAAGGTGCATCTCCTCAATTAGTTGTGTGATCAACATTGGGCTTACACTTTGACTTTGAAATTCACTTTGTCATTAACTATGCCCCATTCTCCACCATCATGAATTTGCTTCAAGGTCATATTTGTTAATTTGCAAAGATACAAAGAGAAACAAGAAATCATGGCATGAACTAACAAGGCAAAATTTGAAATATAATAGTTTGAATGGACAAAAATATGGAGTTTTAACTTTAAAACTTGACACAATACAAAAAGTTCATATGGGTACACAAGCATTGGCTTTGTTTGGAAACCCTAGCATATACTTGTGGCATAGGCAAACAGTAAAATCTCTAGATATGTAGTAGACTGATGCATTATCAATTGGGTACAAAATCAAACTATTTGTAAACCATCTAAAAGATCACCCATGAAACCTGAATTATAAATACATCACATCACAAAAGGGGAAATAGAAAACATCATAGCAAACATATGTTCCCTAGGGACACATCCCCTACCCTTTTGGACATGTACCCATATTGAGAACATTCTAGGATGTAGGGATGCCTCGGAAAAGTCCCCCCACTATTCCCTAACCCTTAAAGTTGATTGGATACGTCTTGAAAATGGATGAGAAATGGCAATAACAATTGGGGGCAACCAACCGTTAATGTCCCTAACCCTCCCCTCTCAAAAAAAGTTGACACTTCAAAAAAAATTGCCCAAGTTCAATTAAAAATCAAAATAATGGCTTGTTTTGTGGACCCCATGCCACACCCAACCCTAAATGTACAAAACATAGCCCCCTTATCCATTCCAAACCAAAAAAGAAATGCAATGGCAATGTTGAAGGAAAAAAGATATTGTTGATTATTTGAAGAGTAAAGCAGCACAGTGCAATATCAGTGCACAATGAGCGCTAAGGAGTAGGGTAGTGGTAGAGGTAAGTGTATGTTTCTTTTTTTTCAAAGCTTCAATGAATTTTTTTCATTTATTTTTAAATTGCACTTGCAATTCTTTTTTTCCCCAAAACAACATGGGCAGCAACAATGATAGTAGTGAACATGAAATGGAAGAAAGAAACATAAGAGTTTCAAACTCAATTGGGGGTTCATTAGGGTGTAAGGCTGATGTGGATGAACGAGGACAATCAAATAGCCCATATGAGTAACCTTCCACCCTCTGAAAACCTTATGAAAAGGACACTTTCAAACCCTTGAAAACTCTACTTCAGTTTGCAACAACTCTAGACAAATACAAAAAAAAAAATATTCAAGAGAGAATAGAGTATGGTTGTGTCATATTTGGACAAAGATTTTAGTGGGAGTCACATTAGGGCATATAGTCACCTCTTGGGCATATTACAAACTGTACTGTCCCACCCCAGGTGACCACTTACAAACTCAATTTTCAGCCTGCGGGTTATTTGTTTGCTCTTCAAAGTTCTTGTCTGGTTTTGATTTTCAAATGACAATTTGCCAGGAGAAATATGGGATTGCATATAAATAAATACAAGAGAGAACTACTGGAGCAAACAACTAAAATGATTTCAAATCTGATTTATTATTGATTTGCAAATACAATATACACAGTCCAGATTTGCACAACGCTTAAGAAATAACTATATCATCATACCCAGAAATATAGACAAATTGAAGGTCTGAGAATGCATATCAGCAGCTGGTAATCACTCCGTAATGCACATCTGGCACAAAACATGTTTCTTCAACTTAGAATCCATACCAAAGCTGCCATTTGCTAGCCGCCCCAAATGAAGGTGGATTGCTGCCTTTACTTTAGGCGTTTCAGCCTAAGAAACTCACGCCAGCCCTAGAAGAGGCTGTACAGCCCAGCAAACCCTCTAACCAGCAATGTTAATCTTTCACGTGGCAATGTAGATGCTAGCAACAATTAATATGGCCCTTTCAATGTTTGATCTTTGATAAATAAGAAACTTCTGAACAAACCCTTGCAATTTGGTGTAGATAAGTTCTTCAAATATGCACAATATTACTCCCACGTGGCTGTAATGAGTGGCTTTAACAATTATATAAGCCACAGCAATTATAAAATCTGATCACAACAGAATTCTTCACAAACCCTTGAAACTTCTGAAATAAACTCTCCAAATAAGCTCAATGTAGCCTCTGATATGAAGCCACCAAATAATGCAAGCTTCAGATGGTCTTTCACACCCTCAGGTAGCAAGAACAAAGAAGAAACTCCATTCTCCAATGCCAAGAATTCTGAAAACCCTAGGTTTCCACCTTCAAGAGCCAACCTCTCCAAAAAGCACAAACTCCAATATCTTCAAATGATCAAAATCATGCCTTCATTTGCTTTTGATGGCCTTTATATACTCTCCAAATGGGTCGAACTCTTTTAGAAGCTTTTAATGATTTAAATGATATAATTTATTAGCCATGATAACTTCATAATATTTTCCACAAGTGGGCGCCCAAGTCCTTGCTTTTCATAAATGACTTTAATGACTTAAATGCATCCCTTTTAATAACTTGACTTTATTTTCATTAAATGACATTTTAATAATAAAGTCAAATTAAGTCATTAAATGCTCTCACTTTAAATCCCCTTTAATTATAAAGTCACATGAAGTCAATATAAAAATCCTTTTAATTAATTAATTATTATTAAAGTAACACTTTAATAATAATTAAATGTCATAACTCCATTAATAATCATTATGTAATGATTCTAACTTCACCACTGGCACCCCTGATGCAGACTCTGTCCATTTGGATGCCTTACTAAAAATAGTAAGGGTCCCTCTCTACATCCCATTGACTTACTATAAATAGTAAGCCCCTCAAAACAGAACCAGAAACCTCTTAATAGCCTAGCCTCAAAATATACCGACAATCTAGAGAGGTAAACACTACGATCTGCCACCTAAAGAGCTCCATAACGCCCAAACTGGACCCTCTAATCCACCATACTAGCCTACGAGGGTCAACTGATAGGCTAATCCTTTGAACTCTGATGCTCACGAAAATGGGGACATTACACAAACTCAAGGGTTAAGGTTTGTCCAAAAATAAAGACAGTTGAGAAGGCAAAGGTTAATGTCTATGGAAGATGAAGCAACGTCTAAGGGCATGCCAATGCCAATAGATTATGTGCAATCAACTATGCCATCCATGGTTTCTAGTGGTAATGGTGATGTTTCTACAAGAGAAGAGAGAAAGATTAGTGGTAGTGAGAGGGCAAGTACAATTGTAGGTATGTTAAATATTCAATCACAAGAAATGACTAAGTCTTCCATTGCCAAATTTTTCTTTGCCCATGCCATTCCATTTCATGTGGCACATTCTCTTTATCTCAAACAAATGTCCAAAGATGCAATTTATGTTGTTCCTTCATTTACCCCTCTAAAAATATCAACTGTGCACTAACCTCTTTGATAAAACAATATTCTAAGGTCAATTTGTTGATGGAGGACATGAGACAAACTTGGATGAGGACAAATTGTGCTCTATTGTCATGGATGGGTGGACCAATATTAGACATCAACCAATCATCAACATCATAGTCACATGTATATGTTGCTCTTATTTTCTTAGAGTTGTTAATTGTTAAAGGAAATGCAAGGATGAAAACTTTCAATTTCAAATTTTGAGAGAGACAATTGAGGGGACTTCAAATATTGTATAGATGGTCATTGATTTTGCACATGTGCACATTAGTTGGCATGATGGTGAAGGATGCTTATAAGCACATTTTGGATCGCATGTTGTATTCATGCTTTGAACAATGCATTAAAAGGAATAGGAAAGATAGATTTGATGAAGGAAATGGTGGCAAAACCTAGAGATAATCAAATGTTCATTTGCAACTATCACATCTCACTTGTTCTCTTCAAAACATTTTCAAGGAAGGAATTCCTAAAACTTGTAAAGACTAGATATGCAAGTTCCTTCATTTTGTTAGAAAGGATGGTTTGAGGTGTAGGGGGCTCTATAGTTGATGATGCTTAGTCCAAAGTGGGGTAGATAGCATGATGCAAACACTACTAAGGAAAAAGCTAAAAAACTAGAGATCCTTGATGATAATTGCTGGTTCACTATGAGGTAAGAGAATACTAATTTTTTTATTAAATTATTAATGTTTGTAACTTGATAATACTATTCATTTTTGTATTAGCATTCACTCTTTGTCATTTGATTCTGATAATCTGATTCATTGTTGAAATTTTTGTTTGCAGATGTGTTTTCTCCTTCATCTAACCGATTGTAAATGTCATAAATATGTTGATACAAACTCTCCTAATTTTGTAGAGATTTATAAGACATTTAGTACATGCTTTGGTAAATAAAACAAGCAATTTATGACAAGAATCTTAATTTAAAATTATATGTGCAGCATATCCATCCCATTGTGACACAATAGTGGAACACCATAAACGGCCTACTTCATATGTCAACTTTCTCAGAGAATGACAATCACTTCACATTTTACTTGATCTTCTTCACATGTCACTTCAACAAATTCTAAAATAACTAAGATTAAACATTATTTCCTGAAAAAGGCTAGAGTTGTTGAAGAAAGACCTCCATTACTTGCATTTGACTTTCCAAGTCTACAATGTGTGTTGATGACAAACCTTGTGCATACAACACTCATTCAATTTCAACAAATGAATTAGCTAGAACATGGTCTAATAAACCCTCAAGTTTTGAATCTCCTTCAAGCACCGGATCATCATCAACAAGAACATGTTGGAAAAAGATGCCAATTCTAGGAAATAAACCCTACAAATTATCCTCAAATAATGATTATGGGCCTTGGGCAAACTAAATCTCGTCAAGTCCATTATGATAATCCTCTTCAAAGAAGTCATCTATTAGAGGAAGTAAACATGTAGATTCTTCATCTATACTTTCACTACTATTGTCTTCTACCACAAGGGCCAAAGTGAGAACATGATTTTTTGAAAGCATTTCTTGTTATTTGATCAATGACACTCCTTCCAACGTATCCAATTATGGCATCAACCCACTGTCAATTGTTGTACGTTTAACTCTTTGGTTCTACATTGACATGTACAAAAGATGTTGAAGATGAGGATGAATTGAAACTTAAACGAAAATTAATTGTATCTTCTATTAATGACTTGCACTCAATATGCTTCAAGAAGATATCAAGATCCAAATGAATCCTTCAAATGTATTTTCGATTTAAGGTGCATCATAGGGCTATATTATCTTCAAAATATTATTCTTCATCTAACTTTAATCTTTCCTCAACATCATGAAAAATAACATCCCAAAATTGAAATTTCTTTTTAAAATTGCTCTCAAAATTCAAAGAACTTGAAGTAGCAACTTCCTCAAAGAAAGTAATATCTAGGTCTTCTAACAATGGATTTAGATATTGAAGAAAACATCAAATTCTAGCATGTGATTCTCTTTCTTCATTAGATATCACATCAATGTGTGATTTGACCTCCATTAAAACATCTAGTGTAAGCTCTTTGAACAACTCTTCAAATGAATAAAAGAAGCCATTTAATTCATTGTCTTCTCTAGTTTATTTGGCTTCTCGTCGGCAACTTTGCTTCTTAGATGTTCATGTGACTTCATCCTCCTCAAAATATATGGATATTTGTGTAATATCAAACTATTCTTCCATCAACAATCCCTCTTCAACCTCAAAGAATTTGAGCAAAGTAGGAAGAATATCCACTTCTACTGGGTATTGCATTGCAAGAAAATTAAATTAATTAATTAAATTCTTTGAGGTTGAAGAGGGATTGTTGATGGAAGAATAGTTTGATATTACACAAATATCCATATATTTTGAGGAGGATGAAGTCACATGAACATCTAAGAAGCAAAGTAGGAAGAATATCCACTTCTACTGGGTATTGCATTGCAAGAAAATTAAATAATTCAAGTTTGTTATTAAATATATACCATCACAAAGTCACCATCAAGATTATTTATAAAACATTGAAGATCAGCCAAACACCCTTGATTTTTATTTGAAGAAGTCAAAAGTTGTGTTGACCTTTGCGTTTCAAGACAACTTCTTCCATCATGTCGATCCATTCCATGGAACATGCAATATGTCCATGAAAGAAAAGAAGCTTCTACTAATTGCCTTGTTGTCCAAAAGTAGACAAATAAGATATATCCTTGATATTATTGATGAAAGAGCTACATCCTAAGTCACCAAGTTCGAATTTGAATTCAAGTTCAACAACATTGAAATTCGGATGAAATTCGACAAGGAAAAAATTTGAAAAGTAAAAAATTCGGATTAAATTCGCCTTATGTAATTTTATTTTATTTTTTTTATAAATATAAGTAATATATCCACAAATAATAATAAATATAACAAAATACTAAATAGTAAATAATAAATATAAAATATAATAGAATACATTTTTAATCAAATATAATAGTAAATAATAAATACTTTAATACATTATACAAATATGTCAAATATTAATTTTTAATATAAATTTAGTAAATAATAAATATTTTAATACATTATTCAAATATGTTAAATATTAATTTGTATAAAAAAAATCTAAAATCTAAATAAAACATAAGTGAACCTTAAATTAAAATAATAGTAAATAATAATACAAATATATTAAATATTAATTTTTAGTATAAATTTAATATATATAAAATAATAAAATCAAATCTAAGTAAAACATAACCAAACATTATAAAACAATGCATGAAAAAAAATGAAATGAAACCTAAAATCTTAAGCGGCTTACCTCGCAGCGACACCAACGGTGAAGGATTTGCAAGGCGACGTGAAGATTTCATGCAGGGAAAAGTGCAAACGATTTCTGTCGCAGACAACCGCCAATGCCAAAAGTTTTGTCACCTTCAGTCATAGACAAACGCTAAAATCTCCCACCTTCAGTCACAGACAATCGCCAACGCTAAAATTTCTCCTTCAATTGAGAGATGAAGCTTTCAAGCGTGTGCTGTGTTATTTATAAGGAAAACCCATCTAAAATCTCTAAAAGTTTGCTCTATTAAAATGTATTTTAACAGAACTGGAGGCTTTTTTTAATTCCGTATGAATTTTTGACGAATTTGAACGAATTTCATGCAAATTTATCAAATTCGCCGAATTTCGAATTTGAAGGTTGAAATGCAACCAAGATGTGACTATTTGCTATTGGATTGAAGCGTGCAAAAAAATTATCGCCTATCAACTCCCAACTCATGATAGAATCAGCAAAAAGATGGTGAAACCAATCAAATACTACATGTTGTAATGTTTCCACAAACAAGCAAACCGCAATATCTTCATGTGCCAAACTTGAAATTCCACATGTGATGGTAAAGGGTGAAATATGCTATAATCATGATGTTGTCTGCCATCACCATAGAATTTTGGAAAATTCTCTCTTGATCCATGAAGAAGCTCACGATGTTTTATCAATGCCAAAAGATAAATCTGATTTCCCTATGGCAATAATGGAGGTGGGTGATTATTGTTCATGTAGTTACCCTCCAAATCTGTTACATCACTTCTGCCTTGAACATGATTATGGCAATGAAATTATGGTCATTATGTTAGTTGTGATTAACTGCTTTTCATGAGAATGTGAAATTGGGAAAAGAATTTTTAATTTATATGTTGTAACTACAAATGTGAATGATTTTCTTATAT
>VDFB02054121.1:0-45832 GCA_007258455.2 Sequoia sempervirens | reverse complement strand
TATGGCAACGAAACAATGGATTTTATATAAAAAATAATGAGAACTCATTAGAGTTACACAAATTTTTATATGTCAAAGGTGCACATTCCATTCAAAGTGCATTTCATATAACTTAGGGCAATATGTATACCATCTCATATAATAGTTTTAATAAGGAAATTTGCTAATAAATGTGGGATTGAAAGTGATCTCAGTGTGGTTCGAAGTACAAATTGGTAAAACCTACACATTCTCATAAGAAATGCATTACTATAGATAGTGATGAATTATGGACATCTAAATGAAGAAATGCATTACTATAGATAGGTATGAATTATGGACGTAATGGAATTCAACTCATAGCAGCCAAAAAGCTAGTATTATTCTTCTCTTAGAGATTAAAACCTAATAACAATAATCTACGTGACCACCTAATTTACAAGGAATAAATTTCATTTAAGAAAATTATCTATAAGATAGGTTTGGAGGTATGGCATACATTAATTACTAAGTGTAATAGACATAAATATAAATGTTGTCGATATGAGTAAGTGTCATTTAGTGACTCTAATATCTATAGTTAGTTTATTTTTATAATTTAAAGTGATTTTGGAAGTTTGTAAGGAGTTTAAATCTCTAATTTAGTTATTGATTTTTTATTATGGTTGGAGTATAGATCTTAGTTTGATTAATTTTACTTTGAGTGTTATATGCTTACTATTGAATTCCTTTTCTAGTCCTTGTTCGCTATTAGATCAAGTTCTAATTTGTAGTGTTTTTTGTTTGCTCGTATGTAAATTATAACAAATAAAATTATAAAATAGAAAATTAAACAAATTATGCATAATAATATGAGACATGACATATGACTGGAAATTAATACATGTCTTTTGACATAAAGACAATGATAATTTATTTTAACTCTATTATCTATATTAATTATTTATTAAATAATTAATTTTATTTAATTGACTTAAATAATTTATATAAAAAATTGAGTGTAATTATTATCTTATTACGCAAGGCATGTGTCCCTCATTGAGCTTTCGAAGCTCAGTTTTGCAGTGGACGGATGGAAACCACGGAGGCTCTCGGCAAGGTTCTTCATTTCTGCACAACCGTTGATCCTCTTTCCAAGCATTTACTCGAGCCCCGCGTTCATCTGTCTAGAAGGAGGCTCTCGGCAAGGTTCTTCATCTTTGCACAGCCGTTGATCCTCTTTCCAAGCATTTACTCGAGCCCCACGTTGATCTGTCCAGAAGGAGGTTGGTCGCACTGGCCCTGATACGCATTGCCTCTGCCTTCCTTCATCTCCATATAGGTGTCGGTGTTCAAAATATCTGCGTTCATTTACCGTTATAAATATCTGCTTTTGTTTAAGCAGGAACAATACAGAACTTGGGGTTTCCTGCAAATTTCCTGTGACCTCTGCCCATTTTCTCTCATTGGCATCATTGACATGTATTTTTTTAACCTTCTACATTAGAAAAACCATTTCCATCTATTTCAAATTTTCTAGGCTTTTATTTTTAAAGCAAATCCATTTCAAGGAATTTGTCAATAGTTCATGTGTCTATTCTATTCCGTTTGATGGATGTCCTAAACCTGATTTGAAATCTCCCATTTTGGGCTATGCAGGGAGGAACAATACAAAACTTGGGGTTTCCTGCAAATTTCCTGCGACCTCTGCCCATTTTCTCTCATTGGCATCATTGACAGGTATTTTTTTAACCTTCTGCATTAGAGAAACCATTTCCATCTGCTTCAAATTTTCTAGGGTTTTCCCTCTTTACTGAAACTGTTTCTGAGTTAGAGTATCAGCTGAATTTAGTAACAAATGCATTAATATATATATATATATATATATATATATATATATATTTATATTTTTCAAAATACTCTGTTTCGAAATGAGAATAGTCTCACTGTCATGGAATTTTATTTTCTCCCAAATATGGTGGAAGAACTCCATAATCTTTTTCTGTGCCAAATTACTGTTGAAGCAAAACCACATTTTCTAGCCTAGAATACATGACGTAACTTACTGCTTCTCACATAATATTAATTTCAGTGATAAAGGAAAATGAGGGATTCGTAGGATTTACCTATTATTCAGTGTAAGATTTGCCTCTGAGATGGGCACCGGGATAGGGAGTGTTTGAATTCTTAGGAGCAGCTGATTCCGAGGTAGGGCTAGCGGTATCATCTTTACGTAGGTCTGCAAGCATTTCACATACTTACAAAATAGAAAAATGGCACCCATCTTACAAAAATGAAACAAATTACCTGATACTGATGTTGGAACCATATTAAATGCATCTGGCCAGCAGAGCATATTTGTGTTATAACCATTCTATACAATTTTATTCTATTGTTCCTTACATATGCAACTTTGTAGTGTTCTCAATTTACAATGCATTAGACACAGATGTCAGTCACTTTGCTACATTGGCCCAAAAAAATAGACCATTGTTACATTCTTTGACTCAAGTTTTGGGGGTGCTACTTCGTGATAGAAATCTGGAATGGGATTTTCCTTAAATGAGAGCCTTCGCATCTTCTTCAACTGCTCCTCCTGCTGTTCTTGTAATTTTCTGTGAAAACACATTAGCATTCTAGAAGCATGCATTGAAAGAAATTTGGCCAAGCAGTAATGTCTACAACCTTAAATTAAGTAAATGCTTGCAAATGCCAATAACAGTGTAGGTGAAAGCTTCTTTTTCATGAAATGATGACCACAAGTATGAAAGACAACTATTCTTACCATTACCAGGAAGGCCATGATGCTTAGTTCCATTTTTAGCAGTAAATTCTTACTCTTTCCACTTCTCAGCTCGTTCTGCTTTTAGAGGATTCAGTTGTTGAAGGCCTAAAAACATACAAATAAACTTGTTAAAAAGAATAGACATGTGTAACAGAGACTAAATAAATATTAGCAGGCAAATGATTCCCAAAAATTTGCTATTACATACTAATACATTGTGCCGTTCAAAAGTTTGGGTTAATTTTTGTTGCCCCCTGAAACCCTGAAAATTATATAAAAAAAAAAAATTGAATTCAAATTAATTATTGTTAATAAAAACATGCCATTTATTTATTGAAAAGACTTCAATGAAGGACTGTCCTCCAGAAAGCCTATGCATTGTATTATCTCAACAATCACCAAAAAGGCAGCCCAATTCCACCTTGGTTTCTATGACTCCACTTGATCCATAGTAGCAGAGATTGAAACTCTAGTTTGTGTCTTGTTTGGAGATGTCGTGTTGCTGTGGGAGCTGGGTGAGTGCAAACCTTTTGCAACTGTCTTGGGGACAATAGGGCATACCCATGCCATTTTAATGAACACCTTTTCTATTAGTTGCTGCCTGTTGTGTGCAAATAGATAAATTGCAAGTTTCTACTGTTAGTTTGGAGTAGAATTTGCATAAGACAGAACTATCTTTTGCTTTAAATTTGGGTACCCCGCTAGGCATATTGCATTCAAGTCCTTAACCTATCACACCATACACATTCTGCTTACTACACACAATCTCCCTGAAGACTAATCTACATATCTTAAATTATTGTAGACCAGTAATCTCAAGAGCATGCTTTCACAAGGCAAAAAAGTACACTCAATCACCTGCTGACAATTTGTATTTACTTCAAGCGTGTGAGGTCCCTATAAACTGTTTGACCCCATGAAAGAGTGAGACAACATCTCATTGAATATGATTATTGCACTGTACACAGGCCGCAATGGCTTAATCTAATAGCAGCATTTTAATTATGTGCACTATTTTTTAGTATAAGGTAGTTGCTATCCGTAGTGCATAGCGGCGAAACTAAAAGCTTTGGAAGAGAGTATGGATATCTATCAAAGGATAATGGAATGGGGATTTTTTGTCAGATATTATAGTTGGAAATGCTTTGGTTGACATGCACGCAAAAGTGGAAGCATAGAGAAGGCAGAAAAATGTCATCAGTAATTTCAGATTTGTATTTTAATTCTTGAAATACTATACTAGAATTTTGAGAGAATATTCTCTCTTCTCTGCTATTGTATACCTCTTCATCATGCAACATCAATGTATACTTTGGTGCTAACCCCAGTTGCATTTTTAGGACCTCTATTCCTTTGATAGGCAAGTATATCTCCTTTATCATCAACTCCCAAAAAAATGCACACTCCCCAACCACATCATCATCAAGCTCTCTTTGATTTCATGAGATTATTGCCCCTCACCTTGCTGTTTATGACAGTGTATATCATGCATTGTATTATGGTTTGGTCATTACACCTCATGACTACCCATCTCAACTTTTGACTGTCCGTAATAGTGCATACTGTCCTTGTATATTCAAGTCTCTAAAACCCTTTAAGAACCTTGCTAACTATCACCATCACCCTTGACTGTCAAACTTTCCCTTGACTGGGTGTCTTCTGAGTTGGTTCAAAAAATGAAATTAGCATATTTGCTAGAAAATGAAATTAGAATAGTAGTTCATATTCTTTCTCCTCTGCGTCTCCAGTAATGGAGAAATTGAAATGGAGATGAGCTGTGGGACCATCGGACTAGATGGTAATTAAGTAGGAGCTCATTCCTCTTCTCCTCCTTCACAAGTAATTGAATCAGCTAAATACCTGTCCATGTACGATGAGTCTGTTGCAGCAAATTCTTGCGAGAAGACAACATATAGCAACCAACAAAGAACAATAATCATCTGTAGAATCATGATTGAAGAACCCAGCATGGCATTGTCATATAAAACAACAATTATTTTGCAAACTGTTGCTGAAAACCAATCGGTTCTGCTACACATAAGAGTGTCCATTTTGTCAACATCAAATACTAGAAACATGGCAGATAAGGAGATCTTCCTCACCAAAAGTTGTCCCTGTGTAGGGATCCATAGAAAATCTCACAAAGAGTATAATGGACCATATTCCTGTGTATGCTCCAATATGCTTGATGGAAGTGCAAAACTGTTGTTTCATATCGATGTTATTGCATTCAACAAATTCACCGCCAACCATTTACCATCAGAAAATTCATCAATAACAATTTTCCATGGGGTGAATTTGTCATGGTCATGAATTTTCCCACAGTGCTTTCATTAGAATGTTGTACACAATTGTCATTATGAGTAAAATAAATATCAAAATGAGAATAGAGTTAGCATATTTAAAATAGCTTGTAAAACATGCAATTTGTTTATCATATTTATGGCTAACTATGTACTTTGTTTACTCTCTACGCAGCCTTGTTATCTTTCAATCTGTGCATTTTTATTTGTTTAACTAGCATCTTGTTGCATATGCAGCCTGCTACCTATGCTCTTCCCTTCTTGGCTACCTCACAATAAAAAGTGACCATCCACTCCCCTTTCTTTCTGAGTTGCGAGTTCACTAGACCACATCTCTATGAGGCATCTTGTCAAGCACCAGGGCAGTTGCAACTACATCATCTATCAAAATTCCTCTATGAAGTTGCCAACTATTTTTAGCTGTTTGTATCAATCTGAAAAGAGTTTCACTCATTATAATGGAGAGACTTTGGACTGAATGGATCACATTGTCTTAGTCCTTGTGTAGATATGAAATGTTGCACCATGTAGCCCCCAAAGTTAGAATCCCATAAAGCTTATAGAATGATGAACATACAAGAAATAAAAAAGGTATTTTTGGAGAATCCCTTGAGGAAGAAAATCATTATTGAACTTTAGAGATTGGTATTGTTGAAGCTTTTAGATTCGTCATTTTTTGTCTTGTTTTGTGATTTCCCAATAAACCTCAACATCCCTTATTTGGTATGGAAGATTCTATGATTAAAGTCTGAAAACTGTGGGTTGTCACCTCCAAGTTTGTAATTCTTAAATAGTTTTTGGCTGAAGCTGCCCAGATTATAAACCTTGTTCCTTTTGAAGGCTTTACTATATTCAAATTTCACTTTTTAGCATAGACTAAAGTCTGAGGACTGTGGATTGTCACATCATAGTTTGTAATTCTTAAGTAGTTTTCAGCTGCAGTTTGCAGGATTATAAGCCTTGTTCCTTTTGAAGCCATTTTTTGTCTGAGGACTGCAGGTTGTCACCTCCAACTTTGTAATTATTCAATAGTTTTTGGCTGAAACTGCCCAGATTATAAACCTTATTCCTTTCAAAGGCTTTACAATATTCAAATTTCACTTTTAACTGAGCTTTGATATTAACGAAATCTTTAGTCTTAGATTTTGCAAAATACTTTATATTAAGTTTGTCATCCTTACTGCAAATGTTATTGTGTGAAATCATTCTTCATAGTGCTCACACAAGTTTGATTAAAATATACAGTAAAATTACTGTTTAATGTTATCTGTATTTTATTTTAATCTGTTCTGAGAAAAAATCCAGTCAGATTGCATCTCCAAATTGATAAAGCTACCAGTTCCAAGTTCCAATCTAAGTCAAAAAAAAGTCAAAAAATTATTTCCAATCTTTAAAACATTGAAAATGAAAATCTACAAATCAAAAATTAAAATCACTTACCCAATTTTTTATCAAATATTTGAAGTCATTTTATTTTCAACAACACATTCCAGTATAGCATTTAATGTGTCTTACATGTAACATAACCAATTAGTTTTGTGCAGTCTCTTTTAACTGCAGTCTAGTATATTTAAATATATCGAACATCTAAAACTCTGACCTGAGCAGTTAGAGGAGTAGAACATGAAGAAGCCCTAGGTGACGTGTCTGGTGAGCTATATTCACTACCATTTTTGCATAGGCAGGGAGAATTGAAAAAATCATCGTTGCATGATGTTTTGATCGATGTCCATACCCTGTTCCAAACTCCCATTTTGGCACATACAGGGAGGATTTTCTGCTCATTCCTCTGTCTGGCATTCATTTCCTACCATTGGAGCAGAAAGATGAACAACCTAGACGAGCTTCCTCTGTTGAATGTCCCTTCAGTCAATCCTCAAGCGGTTTACTAAAACATATTTTCAAACAAAAAACTGTTACAATTATTATATCTTATTTCATAATTGTTATATTATTATTTATTTTAGATTTAATTTATTATTTTACTTTTTACAGATATATAAGTAATTCAATTATTTTACTTTTCCACAATATGTTAGGTATTTAATCTTATTTCATAAATTTTTTATTATTATTTATTTTTTCTTTCAATTCTTTAAAATTAGTGAACCGTTAATAAAGCTTAGATTAGAAATTGTAGATGACTACATGATGAGCGTGGGCATGAATTATTGTGTTAGGTTTTAACATTACGGTCAAGATCCTAATAATGAGCACATTTAGATTTAATTACAATGAAAATTACAGGCCAAGATCTTAACAATGAGCACATTTAGGTTTTAACATTACGACATAATTAATATATAGTGTATATTTTATATAATAAAAAAATTTATAAATAATATGATTATACTATTAAATATATATATATTAACAATTATTATATTTTAAAATAATAACAAATATATATAAATATAATTATAATTATAATAACAAAATGGCATCTTAAGAAAGGGAACTAACCTGACTAAAAACATAGGGTATTGCAAAGTACATTCCTGCAGCCCTTTCTCTGTAGAACACAGTTTTCTCCACTGCAACTACAGGCTGCACAGTTGAACAACTATTGACTCCTAAGAAGATTACAAATCCATATAATATAGTTTCATACAATAGATTCTTGTGAAAGCTCTACAGCTACAATTCAGAGAATAAATATTGTATACAGTTTCTAACTTCATATGTACAAATGTAATTTAAATATTGTATACAGTCTAACTTGATATCTACAAATGTAATTTAAATTCAGTTCTCTACCATGTCCTAAATTTAGATAGTAGGCACACTTACTTTCTACAAAATAAGGTATATAGTATTTAGCTTCAACTAGCTTTATTTCTCATTTATAATATTGTACATATATAATCTTTAACCTTACTCATCCCAAGAGATGACTACCACTCCTCCCCATGTCCCTGAGATTAGGAAACCCATGGTGGCCAACTCATGTGCATCCATTAATAGTCCAAAGAATGTTGGAATAGATGCCGCACACCTCGCTGCCACCATATCAACCAACTGCCAAACCATAGTCCACAAATTTAAGGACGTTTGCCAGTCATCACCCTCAGTTCAGGATGTTGACATTGAAAAATTGCAAGAAACACTTCCCTTGTTTCGAAAGAGCTGCACAAAATTGGAGAAATAGGTAGCCCACATACGGTACACATAGCTACGGACTTTGGTAGTACCTGTAGTCTTGTGGGCTGTGTTTATTAGTGTATAAATTTGTTATCTTTGGGTGATGCATGTGGAGTTCTGCTGTGTACACATTTTGGTACAGTCTGAAATGTTATTCTTTCGTTTGCATTGCAGAGGGTGCTAGAGAGGACGTACATAATGCATTTTCTTTCCTCAAATAGTTCTACGCACGGAAGATTGGTGTCACTGCTGTTAAATACTGCCAGAAATATGTTGCTTTAGTTATCTACATAGTTAGCAACTGGATTTAGATCCACTGTTCCTTTACTATGAATAGATTGAAGCAGTAGCTATGGGAAGATTGGTTTTCTGCTATGTTAAACCCTAGAAACTAGCCTAATTTCCCCACCACAATACTAACTCTGTGCAAGTTCCCACCACAATACTGACATACTCAATATACTTATGTACATAATAGATAGAAGGTACCTAATCCCTCTCAATATTTTCAGGTCACTGAATGCGTTCTGCAGAATCAATATTTCTTGGTGGGTAGTTCGAAGGCCTTATACTTGTGAAGAATTGACTACATAATGTGCACGTCCTCGTAGCTTCAAGATTGTACAGCTTCCAGTCTTGCACCTGTTAGACATTATAATCCATGCATTCTCATGTTCTACATAAAAAGGCAAAATATCTTCTATAGAGTTCCAACAAATGAATACAAGGATATGGTCAACAATGTCCAAGACAAAAAATGCGCAGAGATTATAGGAAAGATATTATAAAATCGTGCCAAAGAATAAACTTTCCCCTGCAGCTGCTACTTCAATCTATTCACAGTGGACGAAACCTGGAAGACATGTAATAGTAAAAATATTTTGGTTAATTATATAAAGAATATTTTGATATTTGCGTCAGGTTCAAGTATGAAAGCATCACACATGAATTCGATCCTTACTTCAATTACAGAGTTACACGGGTGCACACCTTTTACGATATATGAGGACATTCATCAAAAAGCAACAGTTATGTATAGATCTCTCTCTGTAAATCATCTTCAACACGAGACTTATTTATATTCACATTATACAAGTAGCATTGATTAGTGCCAAGTAATAGTTGTCACAGTTTGGAAAACTAAAGATATCACATCTAACTTAATTCCTGTTTCAAATTTCAAGTAATATATTTATCACTCTCCTCTTACAACATCTTCTCTGGTTGCAAATTGATATTTTCCAGCCCTGGAGGAAAAGATAAATATAGAATAATATAATGAAACATTGATCATCATTGATTTTATTTTTATAATTAAAAAATTATCTATTATCTTTCGAAACAACTTATATACGAGACGACTCTTTAGCTCGCCATAGAAACGTTTTGCTTATGTCCTTCATTTGTACGACTTTTTCCATTGGTGCTAATTGAAATTAGAATGAAAGTTATGGCCAAGATTATAATAATGAATACATTTAGGTTTTAACATTACAACATCCTTAATCCCACGTAGTTAAATATATAATAGCATAATTAATATACAATATATATTTTATATAATAAAAAAAATAGAAATAATATAATTATTAATTATTATATATTATACTTTAAAATAAAACTATTAAATACATATATAAAATGATTATAATTTATAATTAATAATTAGTTGCATTTGCATCAAGAGTATACTATATTTTTTGCCATTTTGTTTTACATGGGATATGGATGACAGTCCTTCAACATCACAAATTATTAATTTTTCCCCTCTAAAAAGACTCTTTCTGTTGCTATTAATTTTTTTCCTCATGTAATGCAGCTGAAGATCTTTGTACAAAATACACACAAGCAATTAACAAAGGAGATTTTCAACAACGGATAGCTGTATAGCTCCTTTCAAACATTCTGGAGAATATTAAAACAACACAATATATATTTTTTATGTGCAATTTTCTTCCAATTCTCATGTTTCTTCATGTCAACTAGACCACTTTATCTATATGGTTAGTTTACTCATGTTAAAATATGTGTGGGTGCCCAACCTCACCATGATGTGAATATTCTGGATACAACACAATATTAAAACAAGGCAAATATATGGTTATTGTTAATTTATAACAAATTAGAATCTCTATTTTTTCTATTTCTATCATAGATTGTAATTGACCTTTCATGTCATTGAAGAATTTATTATCAACGTTGACAAACAATAGAAGCTGATAAACAAGAATAGTATGCAGAATACAACTGTGTTTTTTTCATATTTATATTTGATGCAGAAAATTCCAAAATGGTGGTTCTGGTACTACTGAACATGCCATGTTTCTTGGACTGTGTATGGTCACAAACCAATTACAAGTGAATGGTGAAGGTTTCCTATGTTTATTGATGTTTATTATTGGAAGTCATAATGTTGTACACAATTGACATTATCAGTAAAATAACATAATATTAAAACAAATTTTCAGCATGTAAAACAATTCAACAAAAAAAATATCTGCTTTATTTTATTACAACTACAAAAAAAAATATCTGCTTCCACATTTTTCATATATGTCTAGTTGCAACTACAACATTTGATAAAATTCCTCTATACTAAGTTATGCTTTCATGAATGTCCACACCTTGTTCCAAAACTCCCATTTGGTATAGGCTATGAAGAATACAATTCTTCGGCGTACCCATTGCACACTAAGGTGCAATTGCTGTAGTAAATAATTAGAAACGTCCTAAACAGTATTTTGAAGGCATTTTTACCTCCTATGGTGTAGATTGCTCGACAGGCAATCGCCTGCGATGAAACTAATCACAACCGTTCATCATTTTTGGCCATTTTCTTGGCTGTTTACGCGCCTTTTTGCTGCTTTCCCCGCTGTCGTAGCTTTCCGCTCCAAACTTTTCATCCTGGTATTGGCCTTTCACTTCTCCACTTGCGTGACAGTTGAGAAGGAATTTGCAATTAATGTTTCCATAAATATCTGCGTCTACCATCTACCCTCATCGCCCTTGTTTGGTCTACAATATCTGCTCTGTAATATTGCAAGCCCTGCACATCTTCACTTGTCCTGATTTCATTGCAGTTTCACAAGAACCTGCGCAGGTTGTGATTCGTAGGTCTGGGCTTCCTACAAAATCTTGAGGTAAGTCGGTTCTAATGAAGCTTTCTATTAATTACACGTTGTCCACAGTTTGAAATATCTAGGTAGTTACTTCTCTGCACAGCTTCAAACCCAGATGCAAAATACTTCATAAATATACAGTTAGCAATAGACTCTGGTAGTGATTTTTGCAATAGGTTTACAATTTTTTTCCCATTCATAGACTCTGCTAGCGATTTCGACAATAGGTTTGCCTCCTCTTCAGGAGGTTTTGGCTTTGGGTATCCTTTTATAGGGTTTCTATTATTTTGCTAGGAAAGATGGGTTTTTTTCCAATGAGTTTTCCCAGTAACAACATTTGTAGTGTTTGCCAGTCAAGGTGTTGTGTTCTTTATACGGTATTAGGCCTGTGGGATTTCTGCGATTGATGTGAAAAAGTTCAAGGAGGCAGGACATTGCACAGTCAAGGCTGCTGCTTACTCTCCCAAGAAAGAGCTTGTCTAGATCAAGGGTCTCAATGATGCCAAGGTCGATAAAATAATTGAAGCAAGTTCGGTTATTTGCAATCCTTTGAGGCCCTTTAATAAAGAATGAAAATGAGTCAACTGTACATGTATGACAGACTTTATTTAACTCATAAAATGGTTTAAAACTGTTGTCACAGTATTCACTGTTATAAACATATCATGCAATGCACTGCAGCAATATCTGGGAGGTCTGATATAGTCTTAGGAATGCACAATATCATCCTCGATTGTTCATCCTGAGTTTGTAAATGTCTGATTATGAATTTTGAGCAATAATCACTACACAACAGCTCTTCATCTTACCCAGAAAGGTCTTCCTTTAAATCTGAAATGATATTTCTGAGTGTGCTCTATTATTTCAGTCAACGGTTGAATATTATGCCACTATTCCGGGTTATCAGATTTATGTTCATTTCTCTTAGAATTGTCAATAGTTCAATCATCTATATATTTTTTTTCCAAATTTCAGTATTTTTAGTTTAAATCCAGAAGCCCCACAAAACATCAATTCTGCAGCATGTAGTTAAAAGCTTTTTTTCCCTTTGTCTTTGCCAGTCTCAATTTTCAGCCTGATGTATTTTTGGTATAGTTTGATGCAGAATTAATTTGACTCACTTTAGTGTTGACACACAACACATACCCAGATTGGAATTGTTCAATAGGCAGTGCTATTTTGTGTAATTGCAGATGTTATCATCTATGCCTTGAATTTAATGCAATATCTTTCAAGTTTTCCTATTTTTAACATATCTATACTTATATGTAGAAAAAGGATTCATTCATTAGATACAAGGCAATTAGAAGTGATTCGAAATTAATATATTATACATATTATAAATTTATAATTGATTCATATTATATGTTTTCATATTTTTGTTCATTTTTTAATATAAAATGAAATATATCAGGACTTTGTATCATCCTGCCCCTGTTTATTTCTTGATCATGTGTTCATTGATGTATATCTATGTTGTATCATTAAAGTGATTAAACATTACCAGAGCAAGTTACAACTGTTTACCACAGGTTGGGACTCTCTTTTCCTTGTCCTTGCCCTTGCCTGTGCACAATCATTGGGATGACTTGTAAACCAGCATTTTAGAATCACATGATTTGTAAATTATCATTTTTTTTCATGTCAAAAACAAGAATGTTTCTAGCTTTTGTTCAACGAATATTAAATATTGTTCTTTTCTTATTGTATTTTTTTCTTTTAATAGTAAAGAAATCAAGCTTTTCATTTTCCTACTTGCCTTTTGCAGCATACACAGAAAGGGTTAAAATGCTTGTATGTGATGAAAGGAGAACTACTATACTTGTATTATAGAATTGCATGATTTCTAAATCACTCTATTATGTTGATTGCTTGTCAAAAGCAAAAATATCTGTAGATATTTATCACCTACAGTAGCTTGACAATTCTGTCTTTTTATGTATGAAATGGCTATTCATGTCACTTTGTTTTTTTTAGGTATTGTTTCTTCTGCATTCATAATTTTGAATTTTACTGGAAGTTGCTTGTATAGTTCAGTTGTTACATCATTTGTTTTACAACATAGTGGCATGCAGATTAAAGTCAGTTTAGATTGGGACCCTCTGAATTTCAGTTCTGTTAGTTGTTGATTTCTCATTCAGAAAAATTTATTTGTACGCCAGTAGGTATTCAAGACAATGATGGAATTGCAAGGCTCGGTAGATAAGAAAGGAAGGAATTTATTCATGAGAAACATGAAGAAGCTATCCAAACTTTTCACGATGGAACCTGCTGTTAGTCTGCTCAATGTTGCTGTAAGATTATCAGGCTATTCTTTTGTTTCTTCCTTTAGGCTGTTGAAGTTACTAGGTCATTAATATGCATTGTAGAATGGATGATATACTTGGTGAAATAAAGAAATTGTTTTCTTCATGCTAGACTGATAAATCTTTTATCATTTAATTTTTTTATCTGGTGGTTTACTGTTTAAAGTGTGCATTGTTCTCAAACTGGTTCTCAGAACCTTATTTATCCTATACATGCCAAAGAACAGCCTTTCTCATGCTAGGGATGAGCCGTTGCTTGCATCTATTATATTGAGATTTTGTGTTTTTTGTATTTCATTTTATGTTGAATTAATAAATAATAAATTTGAATTTCCTCAGAATCTTTTAACCAGGTTTTTATTTTTTACTTAAGAGAACAAAAAGAGGTGTGTTTTCTATTTCAATCTTAATGTTTGTTCATATATGAGATTCTTCTTGAAAGCTGCAGAATCTATTGATCTGAGAAGAACATAGGTCATCCTTGTTGGGTCTCGAATTGAACTGAATTTAGTAATTTATCCAATTGACCTGGTTTTCTGGCTTGAATGCTTAAAGGTAGAGTATTCAAATATTGCTCTTTTCATATTGAATGAATAGATGCAAATATTGCTCTTTTCATTTTGTGATTAAATTGCTTAAGTGATAATTGGTATATTAAATGTCCAGTTCATATCTTGTATTTCTGTCTACTGTTGCATGCCAAAGTCTATGTCTGTGGTTTGCTAATGCATTATGATATTACATGTTGCATCTGAATTACAATCGTCTTGGAAGGAGCTAAGTACATCTCAAGGATAACATAACCTATTCAAACAAGACAGAAAAAATGAACTAGTGGCATACTATTTAAGGTGATTACCTAGTACCCACTCTTTATTAAAAATATATCAGCAGTCGAATGAAAGGATCACAATTTTCAATCTCACCGACATGAACTTTCCAAAAACACTAGTAGAATCATACTAACCAGTATATTATCTAATGCCTCTGATATATAGAGGTTAAAAGCATTTAAAAAGCTAGGCATCTAAATGAGTTAGTTGTATGAGATAAAGATTTACAAATGTTAGTTTGTGATTTAAAAAGCTAGGCATCTTAGAGTTGCTTGTGTTAGACCTTATCATTCCAATTCATGTTAATTTCCTTTTCTTTCATCCATAATTACATTTATATATGATGGCATGTTTGTTTGTCTTTCATATATGTAAATTCATGAGCACATGATGTCCTGTAAGCTAGCTTGACAGACTCGTTGCATGTTTCAAAGCAGATGATTACTGAGCACAATGTCCTCCATAAAACAACATCTTAGGGCCTTTTCACTGATAGTATTTGACCATATTAGAGCTAACTATACCATGGCATTTTCTATCATATGTGCCAAGCTGTGATGTTTTAAACTTGAACTCTTGACTATGCTGGGTTATATTTCAATTGACACCCACTTGTGAATTCAGTGAGAGCTCTTCTTAAACATCCGCCACCCACCTGTTCATTTTTTTATTTAAATGGTTAAAGTTTTGCTTGCAGACATATAATTTCTACAGTCTATATTATTAGTATGAATTATTTTTACATTTGATACTGTGAATTTTTGTTCTCGACATTTAAGATCAAATTCTATGATTCATCAGCATTCATTTATCTTGGCTTACTTTCGACTTTCTAATGATAAATCATAAAATTTGATCTGAAACATTGAAAAAAAAAATCACAAAATCAAATTAAAAAATAACTCAAAACTATAATTTTATTGTGGTTTGAACATAGTGAGCTCTGCTTAATTGTCTGCCGGTTCACTGGTTTCAAAAGAGTTTATAAGTTTTTTTTTATAACGTAAATTTATAGGACTTCCTCCTGCTCAAGGTACAATTTACCAGTCTTTTATTACATCACACACACATGAAGGTAATAAATACTAATCTATTGAAAATATAAAAATCTGCAAAATCCCAGTCAATACAGTGGATGTCAGATCTTTTTCTCCTAATTCAATAAAACGTTCTTACTACTTGGTTTAAAGCAACTAACCCAGGTCTACTATTTAATAAACCCTGGAGTTAAATCATATGAGCAGATGCTCAAACCAGAACATGGAGAATTGTTGCTAGATTTTTTTTACCATTTGTGGAGTAGATAAATTAATTTCAACAGATTTCTTTGACCATTAAAGCATAAAAACATGGTGGTTGAGCTACCAACTGAGCTTCACAGAACAAGGAATATAAACATTTTGAGTCACTGATCGGTTGCATCAGTTTGCAAGGCTATGTAACTTTCACTCGTGAAAAATCAGCTGGTGATGTGGAAGTTTGTAAGGTTAGTTGAGATTTCTTTTTGGGTGGGCATATTTTAAGCGTAGTGTCTATGCAGTTAGCAAAATGCTCGTTTGACTGTATTTATTAATTAAAGGAATATAAAAAATGCATTCAATTTTTATTTTCAATTAATTAATAAATACAGTCAAATGTGCATTCTGCTCATAGACGTTGCTTATTTTGAGTAGGGAGGCCATGCATATTTTTCATTACAATCCTCCTTTGCTATGCTTTTAGCAGTGACAGTTAGCATCTGCTCTGTTTTTGACAAGTAATGATATCTGGATTATGATTGATATAATGTCCATACATTAATTAGTGTATTAATAAAAAAGTATAATGAATAGCTTAGATTCATGAGTGAAATTAAACTTTGTTCTTGTTCATTCAATCTTTGATTCTTTGTTAAACTACTACCCTGAATTTTAGTTCTACTTGTTTTATTTAAGTTCCCTTCATTCTTTTTCTAACATACATTTAATTAATTCCTCAATATTAGGTGCCAATCTAAAGTACTTCTCACATACATTCATTTTTGTTTATTTTGTTTTAAAACAAGTTATTTTTGTGAAGCACAATTCCATGGACTGCTTTTGAACATGGCAGGTAAAACACAAGTTGAAGTGAGTAAGGGATTGTAGATGGAACAGAGTCATAATAGTGAGATCAACTATAATATGACAATTCATAGATGGCTCATGGCAATATCAGGGTATCTTTGCCTGATAGAGCAGAAAAAAAGACATGAAGCAGTCAAAATGTCTATGGCAGAGTCACGCAGGTAAGCTCGTAGGTGACAAAGATGTTATGGAAATTAATAAAGTCTACAAAATAGATCATTTTCAACTTCTATGCTGATTTGCTATAAAATTGTTATGCACTCTGTTAAAACAGGAATAATAAATAAGTATTTTACCTATTAATCTTCTGTATAAATTATTGATTAATAATTAAGTATTTTACCTATTAATCTTCTGTATAAGTTATAGATTAATGTACTAAATCAGCTGCTTAACCTTTGTACGGAAAAGGGATTTGTTGAAAAGGCTTCAGAAACTTTCAAGAAAATGCAATTGGCAGGGTGTACAGCCAGACTCTGCAACCTTTGCCAGCATCCTCCTTGACTGTGGCAAAATGGGAGATTTTGAACAGGGTATCGACATCCACCAAAGCATAATGGAAACAGCATAGACAAGGCATGTGAACTATTTGACAAAATGCCTCAAAATAATTTGATCTCATGGAATGCCATCATTGTTGGGTGTACACAAAGGGGATTTGTTTTAAAGGCTTCAGAAACTTTCAAAAAAATGCAATTGGCAGGTGTACAGCCAGACTGTGCAACCTGCACCAGCATCCTCCTTGATTGTGCCAAAATGGGAGCTTTCGAACAGGGTATGGACAACAATGTTACGGATTAGCAGTCCCCCAAAACTCAAGGTAACTATTGAGAGAATGTGGGACAAGATACTTCATGGCCACATACTTGATTTTCAGACTTCATTTTTTCTAGAAATTAACCAAAAAAACTATTTCTACTTTACAGCTGTAAATCAGTTTTCCCATTTAAAAAAAAACAAAAATAACACAAAATTCACTATATTGTCTTCGGCGTACCCATTGCACCCCAAGGTGCGTTGCTTAATTAGCCAATAGACTTTTATTGTGGACTTGCCAAGTCTACAAGACCCGGGCATACCTATCTCACGCTCTGAAACTGCTCAGTTAACGATAAACTGCGCTAGTTTTCAGGGACCAATCAAATCGGAATATATTGCATCTTCAAATCAAATGAGACCTTCTCATTAAATCAAATCAAATTTGGCATCAAATCTTACACCTTTAAAATCCATATCAAATTTGCAGTTATTAAAAATCATATCAAATCTATTGAACCTCTGAAAGCGATGAAGTCGGATACAATGTTTCAGGAGGATTGCTGGAGCAACAGGGCAACAATTTCACGGACGGCAGCGTTATCTTCTGGTTCGAGATCAGAGCAAATCAGGGAAACCTTGGTGGAATTGAAGAAGAAAAGTTATGTTAGGGCTTTCATCGTGCACACTAGTGTTGATTTGGCTCTCAAAATGTTCTCCATGGCACAAGATTTGGACATGATGAATGAAAGCTATATTTTTGGGTTGTCACGGATTCTATTGCTTCCTCTTTAGATTCTCTGTCGTTTTGTTCTCTCCAGACATTGCAAGAAATATGGGAGTTAAAAGAATTGCAACACCCCTATTCATAAAATTTCACTGTAGTTTCTTGCTTGTTGCAAATGATATCTGTTCATCTTTGAGGACGCCATTTTTCTGTCCACAGAAACTATTTCTCGGCTCATATTTCGAATAAAATAGTTCCCATAACGCGTACACTGCACTTTAGAATGCAAACGGTTAGGCAGAACCTGGAACTGAATATATATTCCCTCTAGAAGTCCCTTGTCTCTTTTTTCCAAGGAAGGATCATATTTTATAAGAAAAAGGAACAAAATATATCTTAGTTCACAGAAATTCATCGACTTCAAATACACCGCTATTATGCAAACAATAAACAACCGAACAAAGAAAATCTATCCTTTAAAATCATTACCCTGTGCCGCATCTTTCAAAACTAAAATGTCTTCAAACGAGTAAATGGGGGAAAATCAACCTGAGAGTGTGCGTCTGTTCTAACAAAAATGTTTTGAACATAAAAGGGTTTGAAGCACTGAAATTACCCAATTGCATGGTGTGCAAGAGCAGATAACCCACTCGAATCTGTAGAACTTCAAGTTTCTTTCTGATATATATAGAAGGGAAGTAGAAATAGCTCCCTATCTGATCCTTCACCTTAAACTGATATGTGAAGTTCCTGCCTGGTGGGATTGGGCAGTTAATTCCCAACAAACCATCTTGCCATGAGTTTCTTCTCTGTTGCACACCATACGTGAACCATGACAGAATATGCCCTGCTTGGAAAGAAATACCAACAAAAAACCACTGCTTAAAGAGTACGAAATAGAAAATTACCATAACAAGAAGAAAGGTTCGTCCAAGCTATTGTAGACATTTATCGCCAAATTGTCATTTGTCACAGAATCAATTTGAGGCCTGGAAACTGACCATTGATAAAAATCCCCTGCCCAATACAAAACCAAGAATAGCATTTTTCACAAGAAAACAACCCCAGACCGATATAGTCCCTTGCAATGTACTACTTTATGCTTCTTCCTTGACCAATAAATTGTGGAAGCATTCTAATCTCATAAATTGTGGTAGCATTCTACCTGTGTGTGCAAAAATGGTAGCTTTCGAACAGAGTATGGACATTTAGCAGGCTACGTGTCAGCTCAAATACCAGCATCGAAGTTAAAGATTTGTTACGTGGCTGAGGGAAAATGAAATGGGCATTAGTGGAAGGAAGAGAAATCTTTGTTTAGACATAATTGGTTTAATAGGTTGCAGGATGTGGCCGCCATTTCTGCCACTAGTCCTACCGTACACTTCAAACATGTACCAATAAAACATACACCAAGTGTTGATATGATGTGAAAAGTTCTCCAGTGGAATGGTGATCTGTATGACCGTGATTGATCCATTAGTTCAGCAGATTTGCACGAGGTAATATAATTGGGAGTAAAATGGAACCCCTTCTTGATAGCAAAATCCCATGGCTACGTGGTAGCATTTGATTGATTTTGTAGATTGCAAATGGTTAGGTGGGTTCTTGTTGATAATTGATGCTACGAAGATCCTGTTTTACAGCTTGGCTCTCAATCTTTTTTTCATCGCTATGCAGCTTTCTTTTTGTCTATCTTTAGTTAGTTTTTTCCAGCCAATAAAGCATGCCTATTGACATGCGTTGTTTTTAGGTTGTCTTTTCTTAGTTGTAGAGTTTTTGTCTGGTTCCCGCTGTGAATTCTATTTATACTCAACGTCTTTGTAATTTTTGTTAAGTTGCATACAAGAATATGTCTGATAAAAACAGAGCACTCTGTCTCCATGAATTCATTGTGTGATTAATTTAGTTTTTTATATTCATTGATATTCATTGCAGCTGTAAGTATTTGTTGTGATTCATTTGTTTTCTGTTATATTATATGAGCATATCAGCTGGCTAAACAAGACAGGGTTGTTTTAGAATCTACAGTCCTGTCACTGTTATTTAGATTCTTCATATTAATTTTATTTGAAGAAATTAACAGTTGAAGACTCTGGCAAACCCTGAAAACTTTCATCTATTTATATATTAAACTATCTAAAACGTTGGCAATCTACTGCAACTGTTGACGGCTCGCAAAGTTTTGACACTAGAGGAGGAGAATGGGACAGCTTATCATGGATTATGAAGATTGCAGCGTACCGAAGAGATGGAGATCCTTCAGGAGCATTGACGTTATTTCACCATATGCAATTAACACCTGTTTCACCTGATCAGATCACCTAGGTATTCACGAGCTTTGGAATTGGGTATTCACATCCATCAAAGCATCATCCAAAGGGGATTTCTTTCTGATGTTGTTGCCAACGCCCTGCCAAACATGTACTCAAAATGTGCAAACATATCTAAAGCTTGTGAACATATCTAATTACAGATTTATACTGGTAATGTATATTCCCGAAGTCTTGATTCTTGGGACTTAATGGTTATAGGAGTCATCTTTCACGTGTCTTAGAAAGTACATATTTTAGGTAAAAGTCAAGTGATCCTCTATGGAACATGTTAAAGGAGCTGAAAAGAAATGACACTCAATTTTGTTGGTGTTATTTATTTTATAAATTTTGGATTTAGTTTCACAATAAAAGTTGTTTGTTAATATAGTATGTTATTTTAAAATTAATTATGTTTAAGAAAGTTATTTAATTAGTTCAATTAAGTAGAGAATTTAATATTTATGTTTTGATTATTAGATTCTTTTTTTGTATTTGATACAACTTATGTCAATATTGTAGGGTATCTAATGATGCATTTAGACATTGCACAAACACATTAATTTGATCAAAATGGTCTATATATTCTTAGACTATCTAACCATAAATTTAAAGTCTAAAAAAGATCAACTATCTTTGTGATAAAAATGAAATTTCGCTTAAAATTGTAGGGGTATTAAAGGCCTTTTGGATTGTAGAGTTATGTTGTGTCTAAGAATCTAAGAATTAGGCAATTGATTCTTATTCTATTCAATTAAGGTATAACCGATACGACATTTTCCATATCACTTTTATATGGACAAGTCATAACCACTCATGCAATATACTTCTAGTGTTGGCCATCAAAACACATTCTATATGTTACAGTTAAAGAAAGATTAGGGTAATAAAATGACAAAAATGTAAGCAATACACTATGGCACAAAAAACTCTTGAGGGAAAAAAAAAGATCCCAATGTCAACTAAATTTAGGGTTCAAATGGCATATTTGAATTGACTTGCAAAGATTAGTCATGTAAGCAAGGTTTGTTTGATAATTACATTTCAATGATACTTTTTGAAGTAGTCAAGAATATGACAATTAAGCTCTTCAAGTTAGAATTTAGTGATATTTTTTTAAACAAACAAATCATTCTTTGTTATCTTAATTTGGTTTTATTATCTCAATTCATTCTCTTAATAAATAACTCTTACACTCTTCAAATTGTTGCAAAATATGAACATTAAAAGATTCTTCATGCCAATTTTTAAAATAGAGCAGATTTTTACACAATTTTAATTGAGATACTTTTCTCATTTTATAATAAATTAGCACTTTATATAAACAACTCTCCACATTAAAGTGCAGGTAAGAGGATCTACCTCTTATACCTAATTTTTTTCTAATAGACCTTCCACACCTCTTCCATGTACCCATTGTACACCAAGGTGTGATTGCTAGTAAATAACTAATTAGTCAATAGACTTTTATTGTGGACTTGCCAAGTCTACAAGACCCTCGCATACCTGTCTCACGCTCTGAAACTGCTCAGTTAACGATAAACTGCGCTAGTTTTCAGGGACCAATCAAATCGGAATATATTGCATCTTCAAATCAAATGAGATCTTCTCATTAAATCAAATCAAATTTGGCATCAAATCTTACACCTTTAAAATCCATATCAAATTTGCAGTTATTAAAAATCATATCAAATCTATTGAACCTCTGAAAGCGATGAAGTCGGATACACTGTTTCAGGAGGATTGCTGGAGCAACAGGGCAACAATTTCACGGACGGCAGCGTTATCTTCTGGTTCGAGATCAGAGCAAATCAGGGAAACCTTGGTGGAATTGAAGAAGAAAAGTTATGTTAGGGCTTTCATCGTGCAAACTAGTGTTGATTTGGCTCTCAAAATGTTCTCCATGGCACAAGATTTGGACATGATGAATGAAAGCTATGTTTTGGGTTGTCACGGATTCTATTGCTTCCTCTCTAGATTCTCTGTCGTTTTGTTCTCTCCAGACATTGCAAGAAATGTGGGAGTTAAAAGCATTGAAACACCCCTATTCATAAAATTGAGGAAGAGGTTGCGGCTCATCTCTTCAGACGATGGCATCAATCGAATTGGAATACAAGCGTACAGTTCTCTTAAGCTCATTGCAACTGCAGTTGCTGCCTTGGGTTCACAAGATATAAAGATTGGATATAATAGACAAATTCCCATGAATAACATGGATTTCCCTGCTTCGATGATGGTTTTGACAGGAGGGGAGTTGCTTCATTGGGAGATTGACATCTCAGAATCTGGCGCTGCTAGCTATGATCTTGAAATTCTCAGTATGATATCATTAACAGAAGAGTTGGGTTTTGGGCAAAAGATGCCTTCGGTCTGCGCACCGAGAAGAAAATAAGCTGGGGGCTATTATATGGCCCGACGATACAATACAAGTTCCCAATGGCTACAAAAAACTTGTCAGTGGAAAAATCATTGGGAAGAGGGCTTCTAATTCTAATGAGTTCATCAGCCGATGAATGACACATTTAAGGTAGTTGTGGACTCACTGCCGATGATTTAGGGTTTTCTATATTAGAATCACATATTGGGCAATAGAAACTAATGTTGAGGTTGAACGTTTGATTGTTTAGAGATTCGATGTGATGATTGGAACTTGGGGACGCCACAATATTCTGAAACTGCTCTTTGAATGCTGTATTCACTCAAACAGGTCAGGTGATGATGGTACCATTAAAAAGAGTACCAGGGCGGATGTGGACGTTTCTCCATCCATTCACTGCAGGGTTGTGGGCTATAGTGGGGGCTTTCTTCGTCTTCATGGTGTTCCTTTTGCGTCTCATGGAACAACGATGAATTTGAAGGAAAAGTGAATGAACAAGTAGTACCTTAAACATAAGAATATATGTTGTTACAAATCTTTCAATTTCTTGCAATTTTATTTAGTTTGTGAATTGGGCTCCCAGCTTGTTCTTGGGACGTTCTTGTATCATCTTGTATTATGTGCAGATTGTCACTCTTTTCCTTTCTTTTTGTTCAAAGTAATTATTTCTCTAATTCATGTTCGATTGATTATTTTGCCTACACGAGCTCAACTTTTCAATTCACAGGGGAGACATATTAATAGAAGAAAATTGGAATGGTGGAGTATAAATGCCAAGTCTTCACCCTCTTTTTTCCCATAGAATATCTACTTAACCTACTAGGTAAGTAGAGAAAATTTATTTATGAACAAAAGCAATTAGAAAAGGTTACTATAGATTCATGCTTTTATCTATGGACAGGGTTCTTAAAAGCCTTCATTTATCTTCTACACAATATTAAAAGGAACAACATTTTATATTTTACATCTATATTTTAAATTCATTTTTTTAAAAGTAGGCGTGTCAATAAATTCTAATTACCTCTACACCTTGTCAAACTATTTGTAGAAAAGTCTCTTTGCAAAGATTCCCTCCCTACCTTCCTTTTCTTCTACCCCTTTTTACTAGTATTTGAGTGCCATAGTGGATGAGGGCCTATACATTCAAATGGTCGAATCTGTCTACCCATGTGCAAAAGTTGAAGTTGTAGGTCGAGGATACTTCGACACAAGAGAGTTTATTATAAGTTGGTTCTCTATAGAAATATTTGTTATTTTATTTTGTGAAATTGGATTCTTGTGAGGATTTCATATTTAAAAAAGTTTGTTTAGTTTCTTAATGAAGTTTATAATGGTAGAAATTGTATATAGGAGTTTTTAATGTTTTGGGTTTTATTTCTATTGATATTTTATTATCATGGTTGAAATATATTTATAGACTTAATTTATTTATTTTTAAATGAAAAAACTTGTTGAATAAGTATTTGTACAAATCAAAATTCACATTTTAGATTAGTATTGTTATATAACTAACTAATTATGTAATATTAAAATACATTTAAATTTTACTTCTAATTTCCTATCGGCATATCCCTTGAACCTCCTATCGACATTTCCTATTATCTTATAAATAATTAAACATATGCATATATTTTTAAAATTTATATATTAAAAATCATGTTTTATATGTTTAAATTCTCTCACATCTATTTAATGATGGGAACAAACTGACTACTAGGGGACTATAGATATGATGGGATCCATTAAAGTATAACAAAAGGGGGAATTTAGACACAAGTTAAAATGTAATTGGATTTTATTATGCAATTTCTAAGGCTCATATTTAATGGATTTTTTAATCAATTCGTTCACTTTTCATGATTTTTTAAGGAAATTTATGCAATTATCCATAATAAAATAAATCATTATATATTTTATCTTATTTTTAAGTTTGGGAAGAATCCTAGACTCAAAAGATTCGGTATTATCTTAATTAGAAAGTTAAGAAAGGTCAATTGGAGGTAGTGATTTGGTAAAGAAGTTGTGTATATATATGTAAACATATATATTTAATAGTTATCTAAATTTGGTCAAACTTATGTCAAACATATTGTATAGGATGATGTACATGCACACCAAGCCACAATATAAATTATTGAGAAAATTAATCACAATTTGAAATCATTCAAGAGATCATTTCTACATATAAATTTCTTTATTGAGTTTTATGCATAAGCTCTTGTGAAGGTTGTGGTGATAAGTTCATTTTTTTCTAGAATTCTCCATGATTATGTTAAAATGGAATATTTGGAACAAGGTATGAGCATCCATCAAATCATAAAGGATAGATATCATATGTTGGATGTTATACTTACAACTACCCTAGTAGACATACATGAAAAATGTGGAAGCATAAACAAGGCACATTAATGGTTTAATAGAGTGTGTCAAAGAAATATAGTCTCATGGACTAAAATTATTGTATGATATGCACAAAATGGATTTATTGAAAATACTTTAGAAACTTTTAAACAAATGTAATTGGAAAGTATAAAGTCAAATTCCACAACCTTTGCCAATGTCCCCCTGTATGTATTAAAAGGAGAGATTTGAAACAAGATATGAACATCTATTAAATTATAATGTATGGGGATTTTTTGTGTGATACTATATTTTGAAAAAAAAAAAAATTTGTACTAAAAATAATGTGTATCTAAAAGGGAGGAAAACCCTTATCAACATATTGTAACTCAAGAATATTCAAAAATAGCTTATCTTATATTTTATATCAAATGTTATATTTCAATATCTTTCATGGCATTAAATGTTTAATCTTCCAATAACTTACATCAACCTATTGCATAAATCACTATCACATATGATATTTTTTTTTAAGTTTCTAATGATTGGCTTCACCTCCTAATGCATAGTGATTAATACAAAGGCTTGGTCACCCTCCACCGCCACCAATCAAATTCTAGTCACTAGCCTTTGTCTCACCAGTATGGTGGCAATTTGTGAAATAGTATAGTTACAATAACAAAAATAAACAAAACTATATAAATCAAGGTTCGAACCCTAGAGGCATGTTTGGGTCGTTCAACCTCTGTATGACTTTGACAAATGGGATCTCCCATAAAAATGACTTCTATTTTAGATGTATGCTTACTCATATTGTTGCAATAAGCTATATAAAGACAAATATACTGAAATCTATATAATTTGATTATTTCCAAAAACACATAATAAAATGATGTTATTGAAACTTCAAGAAAAATATATGGAAAAGATAGGTTCCCTTGGCATCTTTTCATGAAATGACGGATACCAAGTAACCTTTGCAACTAGGGCACTTTTCTCAACATGCTCAATGAGAATTTACATATGCTTTAGCGAGTGAGGATCATATATCAAAACCTTAGTCATCGAGCATTCATACCTAACATATAGGATCTTCCATATATAATGGAACCAAGATTTTTCTTCAATACAAAATAAAATATTATTAACATGGCAATTTTGAACATCCGCATCTATCAAGAATTTGTCATCATGTGAGTTATGTTTCATTCATCGTGACGTAATATAGGGTATAGGTAATTGGTATATTATCCATGTAAAGTCATACAAGTTTCTATATTAATGTAGAATTTAATATGTTAAAAAAATTCTTATATCTTATTGGTATTGGCATGGTGTGATGGTTTATAGGTGGCATTGTTGTTCTTGCCACCAAGGTTCAAACCTCATTGGGATGGTATTGTTGAATGGTTGTATCGATTCATAGCTGTCAAAAGCATTTACCCTTGAATAAATAAATAAAAATCTTATGTCTTATTAATAAATATTTTTTTCATTTGGGTGAAGGTTAGAATAGGACTCCAAAATATTTAGTCAATATAATTGTAGATAGTTATATTCTTAAATATTTTTGGTTAAAAAAACATGTTTATATTAGTCAAAATAAATATATATTTTAGCTATCAAAAAGTATAGCACACAATTGATTAGTAGGTACAAATTATATTAATAACAAGATAACTGATTATGGTTATACTAGTAGCTAGATCTAAATATAGGTACTAATAAGGTAGATGGTTTTTTTTATATTTCTCACTTTGTAGGTGATAGTTTGTATTTATGTATTGTATAAAAATGGTATCAATAATAGCTTGAAATCAAACTACTTTGGTAAAGTTTATTATTGTATGGCTTCAAAGGCATGAAGGTTCTAATAAGAGACTAAACTTTTTAATGAACAAGAATCCTAAATTCTTATTTATTGATTTTTTGAATGTTTTTTTTTAATTCACATTTTTTTAAAATAACTTTGAGTAAAAAAATTGTAGCATATAATTGATTAATAAGTACAAGTAGAAATTATGTAACTTTGATTAAAATAGTATTAGGTCAAATGGGGATTTTAATAATGGTCTATTAGTTGAATAAAACTAAAATAAGTGGTATTTTTATGATTTTCATAGAAGTATAAGATATTATCTACAAAATATTTAGTGCACTTAATTAAATAGATATGTTAGTTAAGTGTTATTATATTAAATAAACAATTGAGTTATGATATGTAAATGTAAATATCTAAATAAAATAGGATGAAAAATATGTTTAGTTATTTTATTACACTATGTTTTTTAAATTAAAAGCGGCAAATGAGGGTGTCATCCCTGTAGAACAAAGCCCAGTGGGCCAACAACCAGAACAACAAAACAAGGGTGTAGACCCTTAGAACAAGGCCCTACAGGCCATCAACAACAAACAAACACTGCAAAACAACAGGGGTGCAGATCCTGCCGAATAAGGCCCTACGGGCCATTAACAGTAGAACCACAATAGAGGCCAACGACCTAGAGTAGGCCAAGCCAAAAACGGCTTACAACACATTCCTAGCAAGAAACCAGGAGCCACCAAACACAAAGAACCAACACCATTGACCTAGCACGAAACCAGGAGCAACTAAACACATCAGACCAACACCCTACAATCACAGGACAAAAAAAAACCTTTCACTCTGAAGGCCATAGACCATTTGCAACAGCGGACCTGTAGCAAATCTTCCATTCAATAAAGACGACCCAAAGGCCAATGAAATCTCCAAGAGCAACCAAACACCACGAACCAGTGCCCTGAAGAATCAAGGTAGGAACAAATCTTCCACTCAAAAAAACATAGACCATCTGCAACAACAGACCTACAGCAAACCTTCTGTTTAACAAACCCAAACCAGGCCCAAACATATTCTCACCCATAAAGGGGTAAAAATCACAACTTGCAATAGAGAAACCGCCAGGTTTGCTGTAGCACAAGAACAACAACTTGGAGCCCAACATCACACACCAACCAAACCAGGACGCCAACTCAAACTCCGCCTCCAAAGGAGAGAGCTCCCTTCTAATAGAGAGGATAGTATGTAAAATTTTCCCACCGGACCTACAGATCTCCAACAGCCCAATACTCCACCGCCATAGGAGTAGATCCCACCTCAAAAGGGATGACAATAGAGAAAACCAGGAAAGGATGCTTCCAACCAAAACCACAGCGCCCAACTTCACCTCAATAGAAAATGAATCCACCTTGATAGGACTCAGCTGTAGCAAAAGGAAGGAAAACACCACACCCATAGGAAAAGAAAACATACCACCCTTCGGCAAACCCGACAATAACCATCGCAGAACAGCTCCATTCTCTGCAACTGCTTCACCCACCACAGGGGGCAACCCACTAACCGGGAGAACCCCAACCAACCCCAGACCCCCAAGAAGCCACAAGGGAGTTCGTCCAAGGAAAACCAACAGCCAGCCCACATCATATCCGAAAACCGGCCCAGGGATATCCCCCTTATAGCAGCCAATAAGAGCCCACACAGGCAAAACAGACCATCAGAGATCCCTACAAGAACAGGGACTCTCAACACCACCTTCCACAACACCTCAAGACCCCAACATAGAGAGGGCCTACCACCATTATGTGCGAAAACACGCAAAAGATTCCAAACAAAACCACCAAGGGAAGCCCAAGCAAGAGTTGAGTCCAGACAATGACAAAGCCACCATCTCAAAGACCAAGCAACAAACAGCAAAGGGTGTGGGGAAGGGAGCAGAACTTTCACCCCAGCCACCGCACCCAAAAAAACCACCAGGCACCCCCACAAGGGACGAACCCTGAGAGGCACCTCCAAACGCCAGTGTAAAGCAGTAACAAGCGAACAAAAGGCTGGAGCCAACAAACCAACAGGAAGAACCGCAACAGTGACATCCTACCTAGCAGAAATAACCTGCCCAGCAACGACAGGGGCCACGAGAAGAGATCCCAAGGGATCCATAGATCCACCCAAAGGCCAACCCACGAAAGAGGGCAAGTCCGCAGAACCAAGGAGGCCCGAAGAATAGTCCAAGCCCACAAAGAAAAGACTCGTTCCCTCAGTGGACACCACCAGCCAGAAATAGAGGCCCGGAAAGGAAATACAAAGCGTCCCAAACAGGAGAGAGGGAACGCCAAACACCACACAGGCCAGAGAATTCTGCATGAGGACAGGATAAGTTGCATCATCATCATCAGACGCAGAGTCTCTCCCATCTTCAACGGCAAAAGAATTCAAATTCGAAGCCCCGCTCCTTTTCCTGCTCGCCAATTGCAGAGCCATCTTTTTTCCATAGTAGAAGTGCTCCCTTTTTATTAATCTTCTGTTATAAAACAATTATTACACTATGTTGATTGATGCGCTATACTTAATTTTGTTTGAGTATTAGTTTTAGAACTAAAATGTTATAAAAATTAATGTGATAAACCAAATTTGGATATTTTATGATGCTAGACAAAATCACGTCCATGATTCTAAATAACTTCTATGATTTTAACCTTCAACAATGATCTCATCCTTCACACCTACAAAACCTAAAAAAAAAATCTTTCATCTATTATATGAATGTACATTACAATATTGGACAAACCTTTAGGAGTCTACTATGAGATTTGAAGTTCAATACTTCCTTACACCTTGGTTAGACCCCTATTTTTTTATTCACACAATCAAAGACATGTCAATGTAGTATTCTTAGGTTGAATACCAATACATTATTTATTCTTGTGAATGTTGATGCAAGGGCCAATGATCAAAATAATTCTTGATTCATTTCTCTTGGATCAAATATGCTCTCATTCCATGTTATGATTTTATTAATGACACATGGTATGTGTTTTAAACATGACAACCTTGACCTCATTCAAACACTTTGGAATACAAGTCCATGAGTAACAATTATATTTTCTAATGAGTTCAACTAAAAATGTGTAGAAAGTAAATTTAAATTTAGGTATATGCAATCATGCTACCAATTCTACATAAAGGAAAAAATCTCATCTATGATAATTTCCAAGATGTGTAAATGCATGAAGCTCAATGTGTGTAGATGAATGGAGTCTAAAGTTAATATATATAAATGAGTTTTCTAAATTTTATTAGCATGTACATATAAATGACCTAAATTGAGTAGTAGATTGTCATATCTCAATAGAAAATCTAAAATGAGTGTAAAATTTGAACAAGGAAAAGTGTAAAGTATGCACTTTTCTCCTATATTTTTCATGCACTAGGAACCATGCATGCTAAATTATTTATGAAGTAACAACTATATTTCTAAAAGTATCTACAATTTATATGGAATTCCCTTCTGTCTCTTCAATTTATTAGAGTCACATCTCCAAAACTAAACATGCATGCACATCATTTTTAGTAGCACCTATTTAAAACATAAAAATAAATATAAAAAAATATTTTAATCATCTAAGATTAGACATGCATATTTACGTCAACTTTCAAATGAAAACATAAACAAGGGAGGATGGATGGGTTCATGGAGTGGTAACCATGTTATCCTCCATGAATCATCTAAAGTAGTTTGAAAATAAAAATGCATCATTTTGTTAGGGTTGTTGAGATGTTGGAATTGGTGTGGCCCCCTCATTCAATATAAATCCTTGAACTAAAATCTCGACAACACATTGTATAGGGTTGTCAAGGAATTTTTATTTATGTTAGCCTCCTTATTCTACAAAACATGAGATACAATAAAAGATAAACATGATAACCATGTGCATAGGTCTGTTGAGGAATTGCAACATATTTGGCCACCTTAATCTATGCACAAACTAATATGTATATATATGATAGGATATGTACCCCCAAAATTGGATGCATACATCATATTGGATATGATTTAAGAAGAGGAGAGTGTTAATGGCCACATATGCAATGTGATGACTCTAAGTGTCAACAAAATATTCAATCATGAAAGATCAAAAAATAAGGGGCAAAATGTGACTTGCTCCAAAATATGAGGACAAAGTCTCATTTAAATGTTTAAAATGTAAGTGCAAAAGAGTATGTACACGTGTCATGTGAAAGATGTTATCTTGTAGTAGTCATGAGAAAAGTTTAATAAATATAGTATTATAACATGGGAAAAATATATACCACTAATAGAATTAGTCAATAAATATTTATTCTAATAAACTTTGTGTAAACTAAATTGTTGAACACACAAAATACTGTAAAGGGGGTATTCATAAGTATTTTGTGAAACCATCTAATTATCAACCATCCAATTTCCAAAGCATGCTTAACAATTATAAGGAATGTAAGTAGAATTAACCCATAACACACAACACATGAACACCAAGATTTTTAAGTGGAAAACCCAAAAAAGGAAAAACCATGGTGACGATTAACTCACAATATGTTATAACCGGTTATAAGATATTATAAAAAGGCTCGCTGCCAGGAGGACTCACTATCCAAGTGAACTCACTATTCACAGAGAAAAGAAAAATACAAGAGAAGTGGCTTCACAACTAGAGTTTGAATTGAGAGAAATGCATCTAACTTAGCTAAATTCAGTTCCTTTGAAGCTTATTACATATGCTACAATCAATTTAGATTGCCAGTCTTTGTCCTACTCTATCTTTGCACATCAATCACTTAATTTTCACAGCCTATTCGCATAATTCTACAATATTCACATTACGTCTTGCATTCAAATCATATATTCATCAGAGTCTCTTCCCTTCTCCTTCCTCAACTCAAATTGACCTTGTATATATATTGAAAATTTGCATCACAAACATCAATTAGGTCAGCCTAATTAGATATAGCCTCGAATTATGCAAAATGTGCCTTGTCAGAACCCAAATCAAATCAAAATGCTTTCACCCTCAAAACATAAGTAATATAGGTTAACATGGACCTATAATAATTCCTCTTTCCATTTGTACAAAGTATTTAATCTTCTCAACGCTTCGCATATCTTAGGTTAGCCAAGCATAAAACCAAAAAGTAGAATACTTCAACTAATTAACACCAAGAAATATATGGACCAGAAAATGTCACACCAACTGAACAATATAATGTAATGACACATGTAAACCTTCTCCAAAAACTACAACATATAACTCAAATCCACAGAGGAATGTGGACCAGTTAGGTAAGGTCCAATACACAAAAAACTATGTAAACCATATCTGTTGAACTTTTGTTACTTGCAACTCTTGAACCATTTAACCAAGATAATTGAAATTTTGAAATAATATGCTAAATATATCTATGAGAAACATACTAGAACCACAGGAGTAGATCTAAAAAGGTGAACAAGAATAGTTCAAAATACTAGAGGGTACTATGTGCTAAAACTATCGGTATAAACACTTAGCCAAAAACCTTTTGCAAAGTTAACTTTTCTGTAGACATTTTTTCATTCATCATGTGGTGTTGATGTCGTGTTGACATAAATGGAAACTTATTAATGACAACCTTCTTCATTCTTTCAACAATCTTTCCTTTTGTCATTGATGGAAACATGTGCCAAAATAAAAAAATGTCTCTCCAAATATCTCTGCCCCTTTGACATCAAAGGGAAAAGGGTGTTAACCCACACACATATGCACAAATTGAACTAGATCCCCCTTAGGAAGCTAACCAAAAACTCCTAATATGTCCACATATGTACAATAATATTTGAAAACATAAAAAACTAAAAAAGTGTATAAATCTATGGAAATTGCCAACTCGAAGATGTTGACTTCTGAAGCTTCTACAACATGGCTTGCCAAGAAGGTTTTCCTTATTCCCAACTCTTCTTAGCTACTACAAGCATTCTATGTAGATACTCAAGCTCTATCAATGACTCTTCTCCTTCTTCTACAATACTGGGTGTAAGATTAATCTTCAAAACTTTGTCGAAACTATCAAGAGCACATGAGATTGGTTTGTGATCTATTTTTACTAAGTCCCTTAGCTTCACCAGCTTCTTGATCACCTCTTCCTTTTGAATCTGTAAAGAAAAGAATCTATCATGAAATTATGCTGTAGGAGTCCAACTTTTATTGTCTCTATCCAGTGTCGGATCATAGACTTTTGATGCATTAGCTATTTGAGACTCAATTGAGTCCATTTCAATTTTTATTCCTTGAGTGACAACCAACCACTTCATTCAATATAAAAATAGTGTCTTTAAACCTTCCTTGCAAGCTAGGACTTACTTCAAGCATTCTCCAACTTTTGTATGTGCAGATACATATTTTTTTTGTAATATTCATTAGCTTATTTTCTGTAATCCTTGTCTCGACCTTTGTTTTAGTCTATCTTTTCAATCTGAAGGCATACTCCTTAAGGGAATCAAACAAAAAATTTGAAGTTCTCCATTGTAGTCAAAGATGTATCAACATTGGTTTCTGAAATGATCTCTTGCAACACTTTCACTGCCTCATCTATCAATTCACTTCTCTTCTGATGTGTTTCAATCATTTCTTTTTGTGCTGATGAACTAAACACATCACTCAGTTGCAATTTTTGTATAAGAGATATTGTACCCAAATCAACATTACCCTGTTGAATGGGAAATTGCAACAAATGAGAAGAAAAAATTGGTTGAACCTTTAATTGTTTATATAGCTTAAGCCAAAAGGATTCTCAGAGGAGGATTCACTGGAAGGCTTGGTTAAATCCTCAGACTTCTCAGCTTCTTCATTCTTTATAGTATCAAAATTTTGTTCTTCTTCTTCCTTTTCTTCTTCCTCACAGAAAATCTTGTCTTTGTCTTTGTCTTTACATCCTTCATCCTTGTTCTTCTCTCCTTGCTCCTTATGCTTCTCATCTTCACCGGTGTTCTACTCTTTATCTTTCGAAGGAACAGGTACCTCTGGGTGACCTTGATCCGTAGTCTCCTAAGTTACCAATGGAGTAGAAGTATCATCTTTTGTAGTTTCATTTTTAGTCCCAACAATATATCCTCATCTTTATAAATTTCTTGCATTAGTTCATTTGTATCTGAAGGAATATTATCAGTAATTTATTCTATAATTGTAGCCCCTATGTCTTCCATTTCTGAATATTGGTTCTTATTACTAGAGGAAATATAAATAATTTCATATTTCTGGGTTATATTAGTAGCTTTATCTTATATCTCCTTTTGCATTATGTCAATTTGATCCTGATCTCTTCGCATTAGAAGTGTGACCCTTTGCTTTTTTTTGAATTCTTCATTAAGTACTTGGGCTAGAGTGACCTTGTTAGCATCAGATAACCCAGAGAAACCAATTTTCTCCACAACATCTGATCTGATATTCTCTTCTCTTTCACTTGCTTCTCTTCTTCTCTCCATTAATATTTTCCATACATCATCAAGAACTTTCTTCCTAATGTTCTCCATATCACCCTCAATTGTGACAATAAATTTTATGATTGCTTCTATTGTTGTGGCTTTGTTCTTCTCATTCTCCTTATTGTATAATGCAGACATTTCTTTTAGAATCTCATGAATCAAAATACCTTTGAATAGTGAGTCCAACTTCATTGGACTAGGCTATCTTTCTGGAGGTGTCTTCTTTTTCTTCTTCTTTCTCTTTTCTAGTTCTATTGTACCTAATTTATTTTTCTTCTTTTCTTTCACCTACTTGCGTACATGTACTTGAAAGGCTTCTTTTTCTTTTTCAATTTCCTCTTCATCTAAAGTATCAAAAATATCTATTCTATGTCTCTTTGAATTTGTTCCTTTTCTTTTTATGATCAATGGGGAATCCTCATCCTCTTCTTCTTCTTCTTTAGATTGTACACTTAAGTCCTTTTCTCTAATAGATTTCTCTTTTATTCTCTTTGGTGTAGCAGTGATAGAGGTTGTCAAAGTAATCTTTGTTCTCTTTACAGGTCTTGTGACCTCTTCAACCTTAGGTTCTTTCATAACCAAAGCATTGGTCCTCATTATATTTGTTCTATTGGAGGTAGAAATTTATCCAAATGGTTGTTGAATACTAGGGGAAATAGTGGATGTAGTTCTTCTAGATATTCTAGGTTCAGGGGATCCACTTGCTATGCTCAATTCTCCCATTGCACATGCTCTTAACACTCTTGTTCATTTGAGAGTCCTTTGTCCTTGAAATGTTTGTCTACTGCTTTATCCACATTTCTTTTTATCTCAGGCTTACTCAGTTTCGTCTGCACTTATGTGGATTTCTCTTCATAAGTTCCATGTCTTTTATAAGTAGGGTCTTTAGGACTTTTTCTTACTCAACCAAATTATTGTTTAGATACTCTGCTTCTCAAATTGCTTTTAGACTCTTGAATTCACTTCAACTCGCACTGCTCACTTTAATTGCATAAAAGTGAAAATGAAGTCAACAAGGGATGGGTACATAATATTTTTGATTCTTCCCTAATTTGTATTTAATTCAACCAATAATAAATCTGATAAAACCTTTCTCTGTGCAACAAAAAACCTTAGATTTCTAAACAATTTCCACATTTGCATATTTTCTTCCATAGTTTTCTTCAACAAATCCATAATATCCATCTCCATCTCATATCTTAGTGTCAAGCCATGACTTCTTATATCAGCGAGGGGTTATTTGATTTTTGATTATTACTCCCCCTAAGCTAATGCCTAGGTTCAATTCCCAGAGGAATTATCTACACTGGAGGGTGGTACATATTCATTTATGATCTTTGATTCTTCCTTATTCTCAAGCTCTTCTTTATTTCTCCAAATATTTTCCATTTCCTTCTTTACTTTAGTCAGATCAATCTTTTAAATTGGTTCATTTCTCTTTGTTAGATTATCCTTTGAATTTATGCTTCTGCAAAAATTAGCAATATGTCTAGGTCTACTATAATTGTTACATATGATATTTCTTTGAGAATTACTCATTTCAATTATTCTTGATATGCATTGATTAGCCTTATGTCCAAATCCATAGCATGTATAGCAGTAACCATTAAAATATTGAATCATTATGCCACTATTATATACATTCATCATTTGACTTCTACATTCACTTTCTCTATACCCAAATCTTTTGCATGTAAAACATTGTCTAGTGAAGGATAGAATATTTTGATTCATTTTGCTTCTACATTCCATTGCTCTATGTCCAAACTTATTGCAAAATAGTAGATACCATTAAAAGATGAGTAACTTTGAGCATTTGATTGTTTGATAGGGGGTCTTCTAGCATTGCTTCTTTATTTCCAAAAAAATGTCATTGTTCTTCTTGCCCTTTTTACATTTCACTGATCTTCTTTGCATTAGATTTCTGATCTTTTGAGATTTCTCCTTTTTCAAGTCTCAAACCTCCTTTATCTCCATATGCTTTATGTCCTACAATTAGTTCATTCAGAATTGTAGAACTTTTTTTGAATTTTTCCTCATGAGTTCTTTCTTCTTCCATATCTAATATCAGATTTACCACTTCTTGTTCAAGTCTTGTCCATTCATCAGTCTTGCTTTTTCACAATTACATTCAAATATTCCTCAATTCTTTTATTTTATTCCATTCGCATTTTAAATCTGGTAATGTTATCATTTGCTTGTTTCAATTGTTCATTGATAGGTCTCCTTGTCTCTTTCTCTAAATTTTTTTATTTTCTCTCTCAATTTTTTGATGCAATCATTTGCTTCTTTACTATCCTTCTCTTAAAAGCATCAAAGCCCTAGGATAGTTTTCCCACTTTGGTAAAACTTGAAATCTTGGTTTTTTGTAGTCTATAGGCATGGATGAGTGACCCTGTGATGAATTGGATTGATTGAAGTCCCTTGTGTGTAATTTTAACCCATCATTGGTTGAGTTTAGCCATTATGATTAAGCCCTCACAAAAACTTGGTATTCATGAAATTGAGCTTTAATGAAATATTTCATTCATCTTGACAACCCACGAGGAGTCTAGAAACCCAAAATGATATTCACACTTAACCATTTTAAAGTTGAAGCTTTACCTTCAAATATTTCTCGACCTTTGTAAATCCCTGAGATTTCTTCTTCACATATTTCTTAACACTTAGAAAACCCCAAAAACTTCATCTTCGTGAATTTCTTATCCACTCGAAATTAGCAAAATACTCACTCACAGATTTCTTGACATTTAGAAATATCCAAAAGAATCATCTTCATGTATTTCTTATCTTTCTGAAATCCCCAAGGAATATATCACCCTCACAATTTTGTGTTGGCCATGAAAATGTTTCATGGAGACTTGATTTTCCTAAAATTTCTTAAGTATGAAGTGGTGATGACAACTTAAGTTTACACGATGAGATAAGTGTTCCTAATGAATTTTTAGAGTCCAAATGCTTCTATTCATATAATTTGTAGATGATTTGGATAAATTTTCACTTTCGTGAATTTCTTACATCTTTGAAATCCCTGAAATGGCCCATTTCACGAAAAACAATGCCTCATGGATTTCACCCTCATTTGAAGCCTTTTCACTCATGTCTGATTTTCGCGAAGCATCTTCAAACCTAAACCTTTTCTTGAGCATGACTTAGAATGAAATGGTTAGACCTCGAGGATTTTTTCCCTACGGGAAAAGTCTAAAAGTAACTGCTTTTAGGGATTTCTCCCCTCCATGAAATTAGCAAGATACTTTGATTCACAGATTTCTTGACCTTTGGAAATCTCCAAATTTCAAGTGAAGATCCTCAAAACTCAAATTTCCTACCTAGCTAAAAAACCAAAAATTGATTTCTTGGAATAAATTTGATGACTACAGAGAATTTTAAGCATGTTATTCCTAATGTTATTTTATGCAATGCTTAATAGGGGTGTGGTTGTTTCATTCATAATTTTATTATGATGACAGTCCTTATAGGACATTTGTACATCCTTTCCACACTTATCCCTATTGTACAAGTAATTATGTTGTTTTTCTAATAGATGCAAATCGAGTCAAGCAAGGTTAAGGTAGAAAAAGGAAAAAAGACTACTTCAGAGAAAGATGAATTATCCAAGGTTGAGAAGATGAAGTATGATTTCAAGGGTGTGCTACCAAAGTCAAATATTTTTTCATATTGGGGAGAAGTTGGGGATACCAACTTGGGGCACATAGACTTGGAATATTTCAAGAAAAGAATGACTTTCCTGGTTCCCACTGAGTTGGCAAAGAAGTTGGTAAGAAATGGGTTGGATCAAGCTGTTGGGTTTCCCCCATCCATCCAATGCCCAAATTTTATTGTAGAATTCTCAAAGCATTATAACTTTGACCACATGAATCTTATTGGCCCTCAAGGAAGAATTATGGAAAACCTTATAGAGGAGGAAATTTTTGAGGTATTTGAGATTCCCTCTCACTAGAAGCTAACTATCTTCACATTGGAGACAACCAAAAAGTTCTACACAACTAACCTCGAGAAGTTCCTAGAAATCATCAACACTGCATGGTTGAGCAAGCCTAGGAAACACTTCTCTAACTTTCCAAATGTATTGCATAGAAGTGACTTTCATCTAGAGTATAATGATATGATAACTCTCCTTAGTAGTGTCATGGGACTAGAGAGGGACTCTCAATTTGAGGATTGGATGTTCTACATCATGGTAGATATTGAGAAAGGAACCAACTATCATTGGGATAGGTTGATCAATGGCAACCTTGAAAAATAGCTAAGGGAAGTGCAAGATACCAAGAAGTTCACCATGACTTCAAATGTTGTGTACATGCTTGCCAGGAACTTCAAGTACAGAGGATTGACCTGCAAAGGGATAGTTGGGGAGATGAAGGTCTATGGATGCTACCCTTAGTTTCACCTATCTAGCACTTCTCATTGCAAGAGGGTTAATGATGCATTTTCCATGTACATCACTGAAACATTGCAAGAGGTTCTCCACATCAAATTATCATCTAATTTAATTGAATTGGTCAAGAAGTATGGTTATTGTTTCTTGCAATTTTATAAGTTTACATACATTAGGGTTCATGGATGTCCCCTTAGGCCACATGAATTTCCAAGATACCCAACCAAGAAATTGGTAAATCTATAAGTAACTAGATAATTGGTTGCATTTGACAAAGTGTTAAAAGGCATGTATAAGGTTGGTATGGGAGGTGAGTTTCCAATAAAGATGAATGGATGGTAGGCTTATCCCTCTTTTTCTGGTGCATAATATTTAGAGACAAATTGGAATACTTTCATTTTCTAACCCACACAAAGAGGAAGAATTTTGATCCATATTGGGTTGCCCAAAAGGCTGCAAGCAGATCCTTTAGACATAAGGAACATATAGAGAACTATTAAGCCAATTGTAGGGATGACTTTGAATTCTTTATGAGGGGGTTTTCCAGGTTGTCTCCCTAGATGATTAGACTATATCAAATCATTGATGTTCTTGACCAAGTAGAAGATGAAGAAAATATTATTCAACATTATGATTATATGGATATAGCAAATAAACCCCTCCCTTCAATTGATTGGGTAGAAGAAGAGATAACAAAATTAGATGAGGTCACATTCCCATTCATAAAATACTCCAAATAATGGGCTAATCATAATATATTGCAGCTAAAGGCTGATGGAGTAAAATTCACATACAATTTTATGGGGGATTTGGACTCACAACCTTCTTTAGAGGAAGAGCCTAAATTTTAAGGCCAAGAAGAGGAGGAAGGAGAATCTAAGGAAGAGGGGAAACCTCTAATCATTAAAATGGAAAAGGGTAAGAATAAAACAAAGGAGCATGTTGCTGAGAGGAAGCCTAATGCAAAGAGGAGGAAACCAACCAAGCAAGTTGCTAAGGAAATTCCCAAAAGAAGAAGGCTTACAAGAGGAAGACAAAAGGATACCTCTGCAGATACTACTTCTCCACCAAAGAAATAGCATTTTGCACAAGAAGAATATGTTCCTCTTGATATTGTTGAGGGAGAGACAAGGGAGGAGGCCATTGATATTGAAAGTTTTGGGGATAGGCCCCAAGCACTATATCAAAGAAAGGCTTCTCCAAGAAGTGGAATACCATTTCCTAATTTGGAGAACATTGAAAATGTTTTTGTTGAGTTGGAAAAGGCTAGTCAAGGAGGATTTTCCAAGAAGGAAGAGGTTGCTGAAAGTGTTGCTAGAATTAGTGAGGAGGAAACACATAGAGAAGAAATAGTCACAGAGTAACTAGGTGATGATCAACCTTTTCATTCGATGTCGCCTAATATAAGGGAGGATATTAAAGGGGAAAATAAAGTGTTTGAAGATGTTTCCAAGGGGCAGTTACCAAAAGTACATGTAGAGGAGGTAAATGTGGAAAGTTTAGGGAATATGGTTCAAGATGATCAACAGAAAATCTATAGTGAGCAATGGTAGCAAAACCTAAATGTGAGCCAAGAAGAGTGGTAGGATGAGGAGAAATATGTTGATAAAATAAAATCTATCTAGAAAGAAAAAGGAGAGAAGAAAGAAATGGATACAAATGTGGAAAGTTCCATTGTACCAGAATGGATCAGAGAGAGTTTAAAGACCAAGCCAATTGTTGAGGTAGCAATTCCCGATTGGGATAACTTTTTAGCTTCCATGAATAAACCTATAGAAAATAATAAAGCTACAATTATTTCCAATATTTCTAGGGATGACTCTAATAATAGGGTGGCGCATATTGTATACCCTATAGTGGAAAAGAATAAGGAATACATTACTCCTGAAGAGTATAATGTGGCATCCATTAATCTAGGCCCTTCTTCCAAAATTCAAGAAGTCAATTATTTGATGGAGTCTATAGATGCAATTGTGTAGAGATTGGAGAATGAATTCAACGCTAAGGAGCAATTAAAGATGCAAGTTGAGAAACTCCAATGCTACATAAATCATTTGGTGAATCCTTTTTAAACTAAGGTTGGCTCCTCTATGCAACCAAGTGCATTGTTAAAAGAAGTGATAGATGAGCTTGGGAAAACTAATTCCTCTGCCTAGGTAGCTTAGGGGTGGGTTGTTGGAGTGTATGAAAAGGGAATTCCATTTATTGTTGAACTAGTGTAGATGTATTAGAATTACTCATCCTGTTTGGATAAACTACAACAAATTGTGGAAAATTATAGGGCCACAGATGATAAAACAATAGTTAGGTTGAACATGTTGGTGGAAATTCCTAAATAGATTTTGATTAAGGAAGGAATAATTGCTACATAAAATGCTAATAGTCCTTGGTCTTGGATAGAAGCATTCAAATTCAAAAGGGAAATCATAGATAAGACACTTGAAGACTAAAAATTATCTGAATGACATCTCTTCAGTTGTATCTTTTTTTTTGGAGGCCATGATTGGTAAGTCTCTCGTCAAGGATTACATTAAATTGGACCTATTAAAGCAATGGTGGAGGGATAGCTTCACACATATTTCTAATGGTGTTGTAACTGAAGACCACCTAGAAAATGCAGCAATTTATGTCAGCATGATGTATAAATTCCAAGAATCCCAACATGATGGGGATAAGATTATTAGGAAATATGAAGTTGAGCTGGCCTCCACATCATATAATCTTAAAATTATTCCAACTCCCATCTAGGAGGAATTAAATAATGTATTGCATAAGTTCTAGGAATTTACAAAAAGAGAACAAATGGGAAGGGAGGAAAAATAGGGCATCCTTGCATAGAAATCAATGAAAATCTATATTGGAAATCATATGCCAGCCTTGGTGACCTAGGAATTAGTGCAAAAAAAAAAAATCAATTGAAAAAGGGGCATCAAATATAAAATAGGGTTTTATGTTTTTAATTTATAAATGGGAATTAGTTATATGAGGCCGACCTATTTTGGTTGACCTAATTACGATGCCCATCTTCATGTAATCTCAACCATTGATTTAAAACCCTAAAATTGTAATGAACTCTATATATATGAGGTTCTTTCTCATTTTGCAATTAGATTTATATTTGACATTGTAAACACTTTTGAAGTTAATACAGGGAGAAGGAATTGGCTTTTGTGTTTTGTTCTTTGTTGCTTCATATTATTGCATGGTTCTTGCTTTCCAACTTTATTTCAAGTTCTTTAGTTTTAGTTCATTCCTATTAACAAAAAAGTGTTGGAGAATATTGGATAAGTCTACTACCCATACCATTTGTGATTTGTTTCTTTTAAGTTAAATTGTATGGTTAGTCTGATCCATTTTAAATGCAAGAGTTCAACTACAAATGTTTGGTCATATTATGCCAAAATATGGGTATATGCTTAAATGTTTGCAATCTAAAAATATTTTAGATTCCTTTGAAGATTGCACCATTTCTATGGAGTTGTAGGGTTTCTCCTTGATTAAGCAGAGATAGTTTTTATTGGGGATTTGTTCATCTGAGGCATTATCCATTTACATGATCATTCTTAGGTTTTAGATTAAGATCTCTTTAAAACCCTATATCTTTTGTAATTTTTTTATAAATTTGGGATAATATTAAGAGGAAAAGCATCACTCAAGCTTTTATATTTGATGCAATAAGGCATTTTTAGATTTTAGATCTGGAAACTTCAGTTAGGGTTTTCAAGTATTTTCTCAATTCTTAAAACCCTTGTTAAGTCTTATAAGCTCCTAACTTTTGTAAACCACAAATACCTTTTGTGATACAAGCAAATCACATCAACTACTAAGCTACTTTTGTGTGTCAAGACCTAACAATCTAGAACCTTGGGGTCATTTTTTAAAGATTTTCTACAAAAATTTGTCTTTCAAGAGAGATAGAACACTTGTGTTTTATCTTTGTTGTGCACTACAAAAAAAAACTCATCAACACCCCCTTAAGATAAACTTAGGGAGTAACTAAAAACCCTAAAATTTGAATGCATAAAAAGTAAATAATACATGATGGGTCCCAAAAATAAGGCTTGATGAGGTACCTATGTACAAATAATATATTCTCTCGCAACTAGAGAAAAGGAGAAAACCTCATGGGAGAAAATCTTCTCCAAAAGAGATAAAGGCTAATTAAAGACTAAGAAACCTCCAAAATAATGTCCCAAAAATAATACAAATATGAAAAACGTCGATGAAGCACAAATTTGTTTACAATTGTTGAAAGATAACTGCTATAGTACTAAAATGAAGAACCTCCTCTAAAATAGGTGATTATTATGATGAAGAAGACAAGAATCTAAATGAGTTCCCCCAATGTCACTACTCAAATCAAATGAAAAACAAGGGCAAGCATCTTGCAATTAAGGATATAGATGTCACATGAATCTGCATGAGTAACCTCAATGACACTGCTCAACCAAGCAAGATGCAAGTTGAAAAGATATGTACCAATATTTTTAAGGACACTTATCAAATGCTAATGGAAGGTCACCTCTAGAAATAGGAATCCAAGAGTGTCCATATGGTAAATGCTCCATCTCACCAAAATGCATGGTAACCAGCGCTGCATCCACCTAGTACATAGGAACAAGAACTAGATACATGGATCACTCCAAAATGAAACCAAGGAAGCATTAGCACCAATAATAGAAACCCACCATAATGTGGAAAAGGGAGAGCCAAGATGGGTCCACTAAAACTATGTCACTAATAAGTGCATGAAGGAGAACTAAGAACATCTTAAAAGTGCACATTAAAGTACCTGCAACTAAAAAAGGGTGTGAAAATATGACACACATGCATGAGGCAAGAATCACTAGGATTAGATGTCATGGAAAGGACACTTGCTTGATAAAGGTGTGATGGAAAAAAAAAAAGGTCTACAAAACCCTCCTATGGCACTTTATAACATAGTTTGATTATAAAAGGTACAATAGGATGTGTGAAGATCCCCAAAAACTAAGTACAATAGTGGTACTTTATCTCAATACAAAAGAGAAATTACATGCAAAAGATGCTTAAAATTCCCAAATAAGAGGAAAGTTGAAATACATGCAAACAACCTAAACAAGTCATCCCATGCAAAAACAAAATTCTAAGAACTAAAACATCCAATTAATTCAATTAGAATGGAAACACAAAAACTTTATAATTTTAATATGAAAAATCTAGCAAAAGTGCATGGCCAGAAGAGCTTCCTGTAACACCTTTCCAACACCACCGTGAATCATGGCAAAATGGAGAAACTTGTCAAAAGATATAAGCTCAAGATTGAAAAAACAACACATATAACTTTAAAAATAGATAAATGTAACTCAAAAATATTAGGAAAAGGCTAGCACCATTGGATAGTGCCTATAACCAATTTTTTGATGATATCGTTTTCTCCCAATTTCAATATTTAAGAAAACTATTATTCCCAAAAAAAATTACCTAATTAAGGCATTAAACGAAAAAAAGGGCACCCCGAGGTTGGGTAAGCGGTCACACATATGTCCATCCGCCAAGATAGGTTAGGGTTAAAACCCACCCACTCGAGCGTTATAAAGCGTAAAACCACCGCGATGGTTTCGGCAATTGCGTAGCTAGCGGCTTAGCAAGTCATGGTGAGCTTCTAGCCCTAGTCATTACGTTAGTGGGTTGAGTGCCTAACCACACACTCAACACTATAAGTGCTACATGATTAACGCATTTTATATTTATTTTTTAAAATCCTTATGGTTTGGCCCTTTGGGGGTCATACAACCTCCAAAAGAAAAAAAATCCTTAGAAGCTCTTGTAACCAAAATTAGGAAAATTTTATATCAAATTCATTAGTTCGTCCTTCTGAGTGTAGTGGTGAGGTAATTTTTGGGTCAAAATACACCAAAAAAATGTTTGACTCAAAAAATTACAAAAAAACAATAAAGACTCCAATTTGCTCATGTAACCCTAGTTGAGAAAAAAGCTCAAAAATGGAGAAGGGGTTTCTTGAATCCATGCTTCGATACCATGTTAGAATTGTGAATAACATGAGACATGGGATCAAACAACGAACAAAAACACCTTCCATGCAAGAGAGTTGCAAACAATAATCTATTATATCCTCAACTAGAAAAACTTACAGAATGAAACAATACAAAGAGGGAGAATACTTTATAAGAACAACCCTAAATGATAAATGGATTGGATCATGACAAGTGTCATCATCCTATGTGATGAGATATAATGATCTAATAAAAGCTAACTCTAGTTAATAGAAAAAACACTCATAAGTTTAGCTTTTAAATGCATGAGAATAAATTAGACTAATAATTAAAGATAATTAATTATTAACTAATGCATGATTACTCTAACAACACTTAAGGGGGGTTTTGGTGTGAATAAGGTCGTATACCTTGCTAATTCCTAGTAGGTAGACTTATTCACATGTTAAGTTTACTTAGGTCCTAGATGACCTTATAGAAGTCTTAGTTGTCTAGATAAGATCTTAAATCACATCTTATCTTTTTGATTTTTTTGTCAAGTTAGTTGTCTCATAGCATAAGATTAATATGTGCATGTGACAATCTTGTCTAATCTTATCTCTCACATTTCATTTATAAGTAAGGAATCGTATGTATATTTTCATATTCAATCTTGTAACCTTGCATCTATAATCAAGCAAGTTATTATTTCCATTTTCTCTCTTGTGGAAGATATTTTGGTCTAGCAGTTGTTCTTGGGGGTGTTGGGAGTTCACTATTAACTCCTACAATTGTAATCGTCGTCATTTATTAATAGTACAATTGGGTTGTGCTATTGGAGTGTGAGGTTTTTCTCCCAAAAGGTTTTTCCCCACATAAATATCTGGTGTTATGGTATATTACTTTATTGCATGTTTACTTTTTTATCTATATATGCATCTAATAACTATAACTATTAAGGTTTTATAACAAAACAAAATTACACTATATCTCCCACTTAGAATGGTGTAGGAAGAAACTTCTATGGACCTAACTTCCATTTAGTTGGTATAAGAGCCTAGCCAATTTTTATCTCATTATTGGGTTGAGGA
>VDFB02054120.1:0-20985 GCA_007258455.2 Sequoia sempervirens | reverse complement strand
AATTAGCAAAGCAAGGGGCCAAACTCCCTTCTGATTTTGACATGAGAACTATAGTGGAACCATCTTTTGGGGTCATGCCTCCAATTTCATCTACACCTCCATTCCAAAGCATCACTCAAAAAAATTCCCAAAATCACATCGTTCATTGCTCCAACCCAACCCATTGTTAACAAGGGAAGTGCATTTCTCAATGCACTACAAATGCATCCCCTCATAAAAAATTAATATTTGGACGCAAACACCATCTTGGGACAATCAATACCCCAAAATCCATCACATCCATATGTCCCCCTCACTTTTCTTGATCCTAATGACCCATCATCATCATTTCATGCAACACCTCAAACTTCTCTCCCCATAACCTCACAAGGAGAAGGAGACTTATTTATACTAGGGGGCATCTTTGACACTACGTCTTCATCATTCCCCCAAATAAGTATGCCACTCACATTTCCACCACTTCCACCATTGTCATCAATATCCACACCACCTCTTGGTTTAGGGCTTCCTCCTTTACCAAGCATCAATCAACAAAATCAAATCAACCCACTGGTCATCAATCAAAGCACCATATCAAATCCTTAAAACTTGTCATTGATATCACAACAACAGATGGAAACCATCTCGATAACGCAAGCAATTACTATCACATCATCAAGCATCCCCCAAACATCTCAAAACATGGTCTCTCAAGGGCCAATCATATCAATCACACCATCCACCACCATCCCAATCATCAATACGATGGTGCCTCTCATCACCACAACAAGCACCATTCCAAACCCACCTCCACCACTACCACCACCAAATTCAAACACAGCAAACCCATATAGCATTACATTTCAAACTGCTCAGCAAGCTGCCTACCATAAGGCACTTCAGCAAATCCAAAATTTACAAGCTACACAATTAGTTGCACAACAAGCAACGCAAGCCACTTAAGCCACACAACAAGTACTACAAGCACAACAAGCAACGCAAGCCACTTAAGCCACACAACAAGTACTACAAGCACAACAAGCACAAGAAGCTACACAAGCCCAATCCTTATTGCAACAACAACAATAACAAGCCACTCAGGCTACACAAGTAGCACAAGCTGCACAAATTGTACAAGCTACCCAACAAGCTCAATCACAGGCTCAAGCCCAAGCCTAAGCACAAGCTCAAGCTTAGGTACAAGCCCAATACCAAGCTTAGAAAGCACAAGCACAATATCTCACACAACAACAAGTACCCCAACATCAAGCATATCAACAAGCATTGAAGCAATATCAAGAGAAACAAGAAGCAACCCAATTAGTAGCCCAACAACAAGCATTGTTGGTGCAAAAACAGTAATTGCAAGCATACCTGGCACAAAAAAAATTGTGAACACCCACCATTAATCAAACCATTGGAAAACACCTTCATCCCACCCCCCGATCTACAAAATGATGTAGCAACACAAATCAAGTTACTCTCACAATAAGTACTTGATCTCTAATCAGGTAAAACCATAAAAACACCCAACAACTTGTGTCCCTATCTATTTGATAGGAGCCTCGTAATGAAACTTTTCCCAAAGGGATTTGAGATCCCCAAATTTGATAAATATCATGGGACAGGAAACCCTAAAGATCACATTAGGGAATTCCAAGTTCATTGCATGGAAGTTGCATATGACAATACCTATCTAATGCAGTTATTTCCTAGAAGTTTGGTTGGCCATGCCATGGAATGGTTCTCTCACCTTCCTCTTGGAACCAAGAAGTTCCAAGAAATAGTCGACACATTCATCAAAAACCATGCATTCAATATCAGTATGGATGTTAGTCTAGAGGAACTCTCAACTCTGAAACAAGGTAAGAACAAATCATTTGCTTCTTTATTACAACAATGGCAATCCAATGCCAATTGGAGCAAATTGGTCATGCCAGAAGAGCAACAAGTGTGAACCATCATATCCAATCTTGAGGGAACCTTGGCTTTCCATCTCAAAGTGCAAGGAATCACCACATATGACTAGTTGATCTCCAAGGCGCTCAACATCAAATGATCCCTTATGACACAACCTGGAGGATCACCTACATATTCTGAACAAAAAAACAATCACCCATCCACAAGTTACAATGAAAAACCTCGTACATGGGCAAGGAACAAAAATATTACCAATGATGGTGTTGTTGATGCCAAAGGTCATTGGTTCTCCAAGGAAAAACACCCAAACTCTACCAACAACTCAAGAAAGCAATGATTGAACAATACTCAAACCAATGCGTATCACAACACCAACCAACTAACAATCAAGCAATCAACAATGTCAATGATCAAAGGGAGCACCCCAGTAAAACAAAACTCCCCCAAGTGAAAGCAATATCTTCTCTCTTGGGGAAACCACTTGAGGCCATCATGAAGAAATTAATAAATGAAAACCTCATCAAGGCTCCCACCTATGAGAATTACTAGGAACTAGATGTGAAACCACCTTGGTACAATAAAAATCAATTTTGCGACTTCCACAAAATCAAAGGGCACACCACTAATAGTTGCATGAGGTTGAAAAACCTAATCCAAGACCTCATTGATCAAAAAATCATAAATGTGGAGCAGCCAGTAGGAAATCAAAACCTCAAGATATACACGAATCTGATGCCTAACCACAATAACAAAGGGAACAATAACACGGATAAGGGAAAAGGTACCTTCAAAAGCATGAACCATGTATATGACCATGTTACCATCCCTGGATGATTATTGTGCTACTATCACCATAAAAGGAGCCCATGTTGATTATGGAGTCACCACAAGAGGCGGAAAATTACCATTGCAGGGTCATCCCAACCAAACAAAGCACCCATTTCCAACTCAAGATCTATTCCTAATGGCTATAATGTCCTTGATCAGCTGAAAAATAACCTTAGCACAAATCTCCATCATGGAGTTGCTAAAATTTCATCCACCCACAGTAGTAACTTGAGGAAGCATTAGCTTCATCCTCTCATTCCCACAACTGATGCGGAACAATTCCAAGCTATGGTCAGAAATATCATTACCCTAAATCTCCTTACATTCTCTGATCAATATTTTCCTTCTCAATCATCTCACAACATGCACTCCATCTAGAGTTCCTAGTGCATAAAAATAAAGTCAAGTGAGTCTTGGTGGATGGAGGTGTAGGCTTGAACATTTGTTCCCTCAAGCTCATTAAAAATATGAAAATTTATGAGGATTCCATCAACAAAGGTAAAGGCATTACAATCAGGGTATATGATGACCAAGAAAGAGTGTCCCAAGGCACAATCCAAATCCCTATTCAAGTAGGTCCAACAATCATGGAAACCACCTGTCAGGTCCTAGACCTTGATTTTCCTTATAACATTCTCCTGTGATGTCCATGGATTCATGCAATGCAAGTAGTAGCATCAACCTTCCATCAATGTGTTAAATTCACTTATGAAGGCCAAGAGATCACCATCCATGGAGATCTTGAACCATTCTCTTACTGCAAGAACCTAGAGGCAAACTACTACAAGATCTCTCAAGTGCCTAAAAATGACGAAGGCCCATCAACACCATACATTGATCCAACCACTCTCGCTTCCACTTTTACAACAAAGACACCTGCCACTCTCGCCATCCCCACCATCTCTAATATTAAATTTATTATCCAAGATAATGGTTTTGGAAACTATACAATTCCCAAAAATACTTTTGTGGTAGGAGAGCTACCACAATCTCCCAAATAACAAGGACAATCACAACCAAATGAAGCATCCACATCCCAAACATCCCCTGAAGAATATCCCAACTTTAGAAGTTAGGGAGATCTCAGCTAAGAAGTAATAGAGGAGGACCTATCCTATCTCCTATATCAAGACAATAGAACAACAACCGATCCACCAATGGATGATAGCAACAAAGGCTTACAAATGATGCTCGCAATGGGCTATGATAGAAATAAAAAACTAGGGAAAAATGACAATGGGCTTATAATACCTATCATTTCAGAGACACAAATGATAAATCTTGGCCCTCAATGTACCCCTCTAATTATAACCATACGTGGTTGAAATCCCCTAGTTAGGAAAGTCAAAGCTCCTCAGCATACGGTAGCCTCCCTTAAATTGCATTTATCCATAGGTCTACCCTTAGACAATTTCACCTTCGACATCACTGATGTATGTAGTAGTAAGGATGACAAAACCAAGAGAGGTATACCTACACTTTTTGAAGACTCTAACCTCTTTATGATCAGCACCATATCATATGAGTCTAAGAACCAATCCCATGAGATAAGGCTAGTCTACCCACAACTCATCAATTACAATCAACGAGGACCGCCAATTCTTGACACATTCAAAAATAATGAGGCGCTCTCAAAATTCATGGGACTGTAAGATAATATTCCATGTGGGGATCACAAAGAAGGATTCATCATCGAGCTAGACACATGCATATTATAAGGAAACGATTGAATCCCTCAATCACAAAAGCAAAAAACTGAGAATAATCTCTAGGTCCTTGAGTGAAAACCACACTGTGGCACTCTCTAACCCAAAAATAGTAAAAAGAAAGGACACATCCAATGGTGAAAACATCTCTAAGGAGCCCGAGGATGGGGGATTTAATCTTCCCCTCATAGCTTTGCATCAGGAAAAATTAGCGATCCTAGTCGAAAAGTGCAATCCAGTCAACCTGGGAACAGAAGCAACCCTGCACATTACATTTTATGTTAATTCATTATTATCATAGGAAAAAAAGGTCCTAGCATCCTTCTTAAGAGAGACAAATTAACTTTGCATGGAGCTATGCAGACATGCCTAGGCTCAACCCAGAAATTGTGGTCCATCATCTAGCAGTGTATCCTAAAGCAAAGCCTATCAGACAAAAATTGAGGAAAATTCATCCTCATATTGCTTTATTGGTCAAGATTGAATTGAAAAAGTTACTTGATGTAGGATTCATAAGACCAATTGACCATCCCGAGTGGGTATCAAACCTGGTTCTTGTTTCAAAACCTGATGGGGGCATCCGAATCTACATGGATTTCAGAGACCTAAACAAAGCATGTCCAAAAGATGATTTCCTATTGCCTAACATTGACATGATTGTAGACATGATAGCGGGACATGAAATGCTTTCTCTGATGGATGGTTTCTCTGGGTACAACCAAATAATGATTGTCAAAGAGGACCAACACAAAATGACCTTCACTTGTCCATGGGGGACTTACTGCTGGAACATGATGCCATCAGCCTCAAGAATGTTGGGGCCGCCTACCAAAGAGCCATGATGTTAATCTTTCATGACATGATCCACAAAACTATCAAGGATTACGTTGATGACATACTAGCAAAGTCCAGAAAGAGGAGAGATTGCATAGCAACTTTGAGTGTTATTTTTGACAGGTTGGAGGAATATAAGGTCCATCTAAATCCAAAGAAGTGTGTCTTCGGCATGCAGTCAGGAAAGCTACTAGGATAAATAGTGTCAATGAGGGGTATTGAGATAGATCCTTCTAAGGTAAAAGCAATCCTCAAGATGGAGGCACCCAAAACATTCAAATAGTTGATAGGCCTCCAAGGCATGCTTCAATCCATCTGCAAATTCATAGCACAACTGGTTGACAAGCAAAACCCATATTCTCACATACTTCACAAGGGAGTAGCATACAAATGGGATGACAAGTGTGAGGAATCCTTCAACAAAATTAAAGAATATCTACTCACACCTTTGGTCCTCATGCCACCGATCCCAAGAAAAACACTAATCCTTTGTGTGAGTAATAGCAATAGCCCTTGGTGCTCTTCTAGCTCAGCATGATGAAAATGAGACAAAGAGGGCCATCTATTACATCAGTCGCACAATATTCAGGCATGAGTTAAACTACTCATTCATCAAAAAATCTTGTCTAACAATAGTGTTTGCTTCACATAAATTCATACATTACATGTTGGCACACAAAATCAAACTCATTGCTAAGATTGACCCCCTTCAAGTACCTACTATCAAAGGCAATGCTCACAGAAGGATGACCAAGTGGGTCATGATTCTATCTAAATATGACATTGACTACATGGAACAACAAGTAATCAAAGGCTAGGTGATAGCAGATCAGCTTGCATAAGCACCTATGTATTTAGAGAATCCACTCATATTAGAGTTTTCAAATGAATCCATCTTCAATCTCAACATAGCCAACCATTGGAAACTCTACTTTGATGGTTCCTACACATAGCATAGATCAGGATTTGGCACCTTCTTCATCAACCCATAGGGGAACTGTATACCTAGATCCTACAAATTGGCATTCCCCTGCACTAATAACATTGCATAATGTGAGGCTTTAACCATATGTCTCAGAATAGCAATGCAGTAGCACATCATGACCCTCAAAGTATATGGAGACTCTCAGCTGATAATCAACCAAGTGAATGATGAGTACCAAAATAAGGATGACAAGATCACTCCATATAAGAAGTTGGTAGAAAGCCTCAAAGAATCATTCATTGATATCACATTTGAGCAGATTCCTAGAGCAAACAGCAAAGCAATAGAAGCCATGGCAACAATTGGATCTTTACTGGATATCCCTCACAACATCCCAAAACATGAATTCTTGGTAGAGTAGCTTCTCATGCGAGCAGCTTCTCATGCCTACATTTGAGGTACCAGAGTTAGAATTTATGTGTGAAATCATTGGTCCTAGTGATCCCTGGTACCATAACATTTATACCTACTTGTGAATAGGGGTCCTACCTGCTGACTTACCCTCAGGCCTAAAAAGAACCTTTTTCAAGAAAGCATATATGTTTGTCATCCTAGGAAACACCCTTTACCATAGGAGCATATAAGGAACCTTATTATGCTGCCTAAATGTTGAGGAGGAATTGGTTGCCTTAACTAAGGTGCATAATGGTATTTGTGGTTCACACTCAAGCAGAATGACCTTGGCCAAGAAATTGTTGATGATGGGGTATTATTGGCCTACAATGGAAAGAGAAGCACATGACTACATCAAAAGGTTCCTATAATGTTAGCAGCATGGGGACCTCATCCATGCTCCAACTCAAGAACTTCATCCCATCATCACACCATGGCCCTTTTCACAGTGGGGGCTCGATCTCATCAGAAAGATAACTCCCACCTCATCCAACAGTCACAAGTTTATCATAACTGCCACTAAGTACTTTACAAAGTTAGTGGAAGCCATACCAATGACCTACATAACTAGGACGTAGATATCAAAGTTCATCCTAAACTATCTCATATGCCGCTATGGTGTCCCACAAGCCATTATCTCAAATAATGGGACACCATTCAAAAATCAAGATGTTTGCGACCTATGTGATAAATTCAAAATCCAACATCACTTCTCCACAGCATACTATCCCCAAGTCAATGGCCAAGCATAAGCCACCATTGAAACCATCTTAAAGATCCTCAAAAAGACAGTCAATGATACAGGTCATGACTGGCATTTACAGTTGAATCTCTCCCTCTAGGATTATTGAACAAACATCTGCACACCCACTAGCACCACCCATTCTCCCTAGTCTACAAATCAGAAGCTATCTTTCCCATCAAGATCGAGCTCCCATCACTAATAATATCACTACAAAACCTCATCATGGATGAGGAATATTGAGTGTCAAGACTAAATGACTTGGAGCTATTGGATAAGTGACGTATGGAAGCATTAAATCATTTGCAGGTCTATCAAACCCAACATAAGAGGAGCTATAACAAAAAGATCAGGAGTTGGAAATTCTAGGTAGGAGAATTGGTACTGAAGTTGAATTAGAAGAACATCCCAAATCCAAACAACAAAGGAAAATTTGAACCCAACTTGGTTGGACCATTTGTTATCATAGCGAACTATAAGTCAAGGGCATATCAGTTATCAACACTCAAAGGGGAACCTCTGCAGGAGCCCATTAATAGCTCCCATCTCAAAAAGTTTTATTCCTAAATCTTTCAAGGTATAGAACCAATAAATCAAAAAGAATCAAAAAATGTCCTGAAAAAATTGTCACCTTGGTGAACACCTGGAAAACATGCGTCTTGGTGACAACAAAAAAATCAGAAAGCAAAAAATCCAAAAAAAATAGAAAAAGGATTAAAAACAATAAAGAGAAAAATTTTCCTCTAGTGAAAACCACTTCGATGGTGCTTTGGGCAAGTACCTTGGTGAAAACCTGGAAAAATGGTACCTTGTGTAAATAAGCACTTTCCATCCACCAAGATCTTCATGGCTTGTTCGGAATCATCCATCCATCACACTTCCATCATCCATCACATTCCATATCTCCATCCATCACCCATCCATTTGGCATCTGCATCATAGCTTGGTCTTGTTTTCATGTCATGATCCCTCCTAGTACTACTCGTTCCATTCTTAAGGTCAGTTTTTCTTTCCTTTATCAGAGTAGTCTATTGCATCATGTTGGGGGCACCTTCTCATTGGATCGGATTCATGTATATTCTTGAGGTCACTAAATCAGAGAAAATCCAAAAAACATCAAAAAACCAAAAAATCCAAAAACATCAAAAAATTAAAAAATCCAAAAACATCAAAAAATCAAAAAATCAAAAAATCAAAAAATCAAAAAACATCAAAAAATCCAACAGCATCAAAAAACCAAGAAAATCCAAAACCATCTAAATCATATCAAAATCCAAAAAATAAGTCAAAAAGATAGTCAAAAAGTCAAAAATAGAGTCATCTTGTTGAACTACGGGTCTCTAAGCCTTGAACATAGGAAAGGGTGATCTTTGATCATCCGTAAAGACACTTAGGTTAGTCCTTTAGGAGTCTATCATAATAAACTGGTAGTCCATATGTTCATATCTCATCAATAATCGAGTTTGTGTTATTCGAACTAAGTGGCATCTGCGTGTATAACATAGGCAAGTCTAATCTGTTGATCAACCCTCGAGGCCCCTAGGATAGGTCCGTAGGTTATTCTCTTGGTCAAAATATCAGAAAACCACAAAACATTTGAAAATCAAAAATCAAAACATTTGAAAAATCTCAAAAATACCAAAAACAGCCTCAAAAACATTTCAAAACTCCAAAAACATCCCAATATTTGAAAAATCCATCTGTCTAATCTCACTTTCACCCACAATAAACATCACTCATAATAAATCATCATCACCCTCAACCTTTGGTGAAATAGTTAGAAACAAGTCTAGCAAATTGAAAGTGAAAACCAAAATGTCAAAGTCTCAAGTCTAGGTTAGTACATAAACAATTTGGTCAACTCTTTGTGTCAATAGCCTATCATCCAATCAGTCCCATATCAAATCATTTGATATCATCATGTCCTAGGATACATCCTTCCTACAATGGAAATCAACATTAGGCATCACCATAGTTAGTCTTGGCTAGTGGTATGAAGAACATTATCTTGTTTGTTTACTTTATCTTTGTCTTCTTGATTTATCTTATTGCACTCATTCCAACGACCTCCCGATGATGTCTAATCAAAAGATTTAGAGATAGGAATGTGGTAATGATCATTATCTTTTATCTACTTTACTTGTTGGTTATTCTTGTAATATAACTTGGTCATGCATACTTTATTTAGGTGTAGGAAGGATGTTTTAGATAGCTTGTTGACCACATAGGGAGGCTTTCCTTTCTATGTTTTGGCCTGAAATGTTTGAAATATCTAAATTGCATTTTGAATAAAGGCATTGTATGCTAGGTGTGAATAGGAGTACTCCTATCTAATTGTTAGGTCAAAGTCCATCACACTAGGTGCAACACCATCCTAGTTCTTTATACCTTGATGCATCATGCCTACGTGTGTTATCAAACATAAGATAATTGGTCCTTTGAAAATCCCAACTCCTTGGCAAGAAATCATCATCATATAAATGTCTTGTTGGAATGTCTTAATTTCTTATATCTCTTCCTTTCTGCACTAACATGGTACCATGGTAGATAATCAAAAAGCACTATCATCATTACATTCATCCTGCATCCACAAAACCATTAGCATATTGCATATCATATCATATAGAAATATAGAAATCATATCACATACATTTCATTACCATCATTTGCATAATATAAGCATCTCATGAATCATTAAATTACATTCATTTCACATAAACATAAAAGCAATCATCCCATAACAATATAAACACCTACATCATCATAGCATCAATTGCATTTATTCTACCATAACACTCCACAATCATCCCATATCACATAGCAAAATATCCATGTCATAAGCATCATTTCATACATATCATCATCATATCACATCATAAAATTTTGCATACATCATTAAAAGTGCATAAGAAAAGATACTAAAAAAGAAGTGCATCCATCATCACATAGTATATTCAACATCATAACATCATAGCATCATAAGATAGAATCATCACATAGCATATAGAGAGTAAAAAAGCTTTCATATAGCATAATGTAAAGATAGGACATATCACATCGCATCAAAACATCTCATCTCATATCTCATAAAAATATACATTGTCATGGTACAAAAATTAGATCAATGTACATGTAATTTCAATAAGTATAAAATGGCCTATGGGGCTATCAAAAATGAGGCCATCAGGCACAAAAAGAATCTTGTCTCTAATCAAAACTAAAGACCTAGCCCTGTTGTCTACTACCCTCGCCACTTGCTCTCTCACCATGGTCCTTTGTCGGCCTATGCCCTATCCTCTATGAAAAATCTATCACTCTATCTACCCTTGGTACGGCCTGGTAGTAGTACAACCTATAGTAATCAGCCTCTTGGATGGCCTCCCAGTAGGCTCATAGTGAAACTGTGCTCCTCGATTAGGAGGCAGTTATGCTCTCTAACTATTTTTGTCAGCCAATCTTGGTCGTTGCCTATAACTCTGTAGCCTGTCTCTACTGGACTGCTTGGTCTCGCTCCACACATAGCAAATCTCTCTTGGCTGTTAGTGCCTGCACCTAGGCCTACAACTACAAAATTTTCCCATCTCTGGCATTTGGCTATAAATGTGGTTGCAAGGCTGGCTGCTTCTAGTCCCCATCTCTGGGCGATGTTGGAACCCTATCCTGATGTGCCTAATCCTAGTCCTAATGTCTTGGATCCTGGTCCTACTAAGGGGTGTCCTGTCACTACTCTCCCACCTATGGATCTCTAACTAGTTGATTTGATGCTAGTCCTCTACCTCCTTGATCCTGATCTCCACCCCTTCAGCTCTATCTCGCTCCCCTACCTCTCACTCTATGTTGATCAGATGTTGTCCCTAGAACTGTCAAACAAAGCAGCGGCCAAAACCAATCTCTATAGGCCTATGTGACCCATAGATCTACCTAACCCTAGTCATATGGCCATGGCCTAGCCACTAGTTGCATGAAACTCTAAATTACCTCATGGGAAGGTATGTACAAGCCCCAGGAGCTCTAGCTCACTATCCTTGCAAAAATAGCTATGTACTAATCATCTGGACAATCCTGGGCCTCTTTAAACTATCTCTGAACCCTGCCTGGTAGGTACATATCGAGCATAGTGTGCTCCCTACCCTGCATAAGTCTTTCTTGGTGGGTGAAGAACAACTATTGTGCATCATCAAACTAGGCAAGTTGTCCAAGGTATGGTTGCCACTTGAACACTCACATATCATCAAGGACCCTCCTACAATGAGGAATCTTGTGTTGTCGGGTGTGTGTGGAATGAAATTCCTCCTTTGTATCACCAAAACCACTAGATCATCTAGCTCCATCAGAATAGATACAACTCTTGATAAAGTATGGGATGTGCTCCCATTCATAGATATGTAGAAGTGTGACTTCCACCTCATGTGCTATGTCATCCAAATAGGAAAACTCATGAAGATCTCTATAGAGTGAGGCTAGAAAAATTGGGCCCCATGCAAACAATTTCAGTCATCGTCGGACCATGTGCTACCAAGTGAGTCCCCATCTAAGACTAAAGTATTGGTCCCACTTGATCTAGTGCACAAGACCCAAAATGATGGCTACAATGAACAAGCAATAGGGTGATTCAAGAGGCTTGTGGTGCTCCAACTCAATCTGACCCTCATAGAATATAATTTGATTAGTGTCTAGGATGGTATAACAAGCCTCCTCCTAGCATCCATATCGTAAATGACCCGCTCATCGTGGATAGGTAATCTCAGAATCCGCCACACATCCTCCAATGTGACTGTGGCCTCGCCCATTGGAAGATGGAAGGAATAGGTCTCATTGTGCCACCTCTCAGCCAGTGTTGTCATCATTCCTATATCGCCTCAGACGCGCTGCATAAGCAATGTACCAAAGTCCCATCACTCCTAGGCACTCCTGCTCTCAATCGGAAAAATCACCCAAAAGGCCAAAGGTCTCTTGGGATCTACGCTCGTGTGAGTATATCTCCCTCACATCCTCCTACATCAGGAAAGTCACCGTGTTAAAAAATCATCAAAAAAATTTTGATTGTGGCTTGTCCTAGCATTCCGAACTAACCCCAACATCACTACCTATGAAGGCAATGTAGTTTGCAAACTTCAAACTACACCTCTAGAGCCCTCAAACTCCTAATCTACACCGTGACAATTCAATTTGCAAAGGTGCCAGAGTTTAGCAAGAAACCCTAACTCTAAAGAGCACCATGGTGGTGCAATTTGCAAAGGTGGTGGAGTTTAGAATTTAACCCTAAATCCCAAACTACATCGCGGCGTTGGACCTTGCAATAGTAGCATAGTTTAAACACTGAGCGTCATTGTTTGAAATTTCAGTGGGCCAATATAGTGTTGCTCCTAAGGACCTAGTTTTTAAACACAATAAATGAGCACAAAAATAAAAAAAGAGGTTGGGTCAAGTCGACTCACTAGTGGTCTAGTGCCAGGAAGTCTCTAGTGCATCTGTATTTGGTTGAAAATGTGCATAGGGAGCTATCATTGTGCCATTTCTCCAAAGGTTCAAAGCTCAAAATCGCAAAATCTCTTAAGGATGAATGTGAAAATGAATTGGAAGTGGCCCCTCAAGGTCTATTTAAGCATGAAAATTAGGGTTTTTTTACCCTGTTTAGCTGTCCTACTAGGGTTTTGGACCCCTTGATCCTGTTTTTGTCCGCTTGAAGGCCGTTTTGCATCATTTTTTGCATTTTACCTCTTTTTTGGCCTCCTAGAGCCTTTCTAGACCCATCGGGCACCTTGTCCTATTTTTTGCAATATCAACCAAAAATAAAAAAAATGTCTAATCTCTTGAGGGGGCAGTATAACATGTTTTGTCTACTAGGGCAGCATGAAGGCATTTTTTAAATCAAAAAAAATTTGGCTTTTGATCGAGACAGCTTATTCTTTGAAACAACACAAGTGCATTGCTTCAAAGAGGGGAAAAATGTACACGTAAAATGTACTGATTAACATTTCACATCTGATCTCGATTACTGACACCATTTCATCCTTAATCAACCCTCTGTCTAACCATTTAATTGAATCCCCTTATTTAATTAAATTCATCAATTTTCCTCTCTTAATTAAATAAATCATTTATCGGATTAAGTCATTCTCCCTCATTAATTAAATCAATCAATCTGGTCTAATTATCTCTATTTAATTAAATAATTCATTTTATTTGATTAAAATCCTAAAGTCTGTCTCATTAAATTAAAGCCTTATTTGATTTAATCTAACATTTATCTCCTTTAATTAAATAAATCAAAAATCTTTATTTAATTAATCTCTAAATCATATTCTTCTCATCTTTTGATTTAAATCAACCCATAAATCTAAGTCAAAATTGTCACATCATCTAATCCCTCATTAAATTAATTAACCTTTGATTAATTTAATCCTCATCCATGTCCCATTCTCTAGCATTTGCCACTTGCACATGAAAATAGATTTAATTCATTTATTAAATCTCTATTTGCTCTCAACATGGCATAATAGAGGAATATTCCTTGAAAATTGAATTCAAATCCAAGTGGACTTTGTCCTTCCAACAAGACATTTATTTCATCTCATAAGTCCTTTTGCATTGAGCCAAGTGGCCATTACTCCATTTGACCCTTCATCCACCTTGTCATTTCACAAATTTCAAATTTATGCATTTATGGTCACTTTTATCAAAATGTGCACATCCTTCATCCATTCATATCTTAACAAGTGGCATCTTTCCATTGGTTGAATGTTATTCCAACATTGCTTAATTTTGGGCATTTCTCCAACTTTTCATTCTATAAATAAGAGGCTTCTTTCCTCACTTCATCATCCACAATTTTAGGAAACTTACTATACTCAAATCAATGCTCAAGCATTAGCATTCTCATCCATTTTATAAAGTTCATAGCTAGGTTATGCAGGTTTTTCATCATGGAGCATGTTTGAATCTTCATCAAGTAGATCACTCTTCATCACACATCAATCTTACATCATAGGAGTTGGGAAAGGGCCAATTTTCACATCAAATTGGCACCAATTCCCCCATAAGATCAAGAGTTTACATTTCTTTTTAATAGGATTTAATCTATCTTATTGCTTTTTGTAGTGTTCTTGCTTTCATTCCTATTTGAGCATTGTTGAAGGGATTTTATGGAGAACTTAGATTCTAACTTGCATTTCAATCTTCTAATGTATTTGTTTGTTGTTTTTTGTAGGTAATAGGATCTTGGTTCCACATCAAGTAAGTCACAATAAGTCCTCACCCTACCACCCATAGGCAAACGGTCAAGTTGAGGTCACTAATAGGGAGTTGGAAAATATTTTGACGAAAACGGTTTCCTCGAGAAGGAAAAACTAGGCTAGGAAACTACTAAAAATTTTCTAGGCCTACAACACAACTTGGAAATCAACCTTTGGTTATAGCCCCTACAAGTTATTCTTTGGGAAGAAACCCCTCTTACCCATTGAGTTTGAACTCCAAACCCTTAAGATAGCCATGGAATTGGGCATGGATCTTAAATGAGCCCAAATTGAGAGTCTTTTAACTTAGTGAACTAGACGAACTCTGTTTGGACATCATCCATCAGACCAAATTGATCTAGCAACAATGTAAGGTATGGCATGATAAACACATCAAAGAGAAAGAATTCCATACCGGGGATTGGGCACTACTGTTTGATTACAGATACAAGGATCATCAAGGGAAACTCAGGACACACTGGCTTGGACCATATGAAATTTCAAAAGTGTTTTCTAATGCTTTGATTCCACTGAAACCTATTGATGGTGATACCCAAACTCTCCTAGTTAATGGGCACCAATTACGCCTCTATGATAAACTTATTAATAAGGAAGAGTTTACAAAAATGGTGGAAATGTAGGGAGAAATCCACTACATTGACTCTATTGTGGTAGGGTCAATATAGTTTTTCCAACTGTATATGTTGCAAAATAATAATAATAATAATAAAAGTAAAAATATAAATAAATAAAAAATAATAATAAAAAAAAAAATCATTTATGAACGTTTCTTTGATTTCTTCATCAATTTTGACATTTGGACTTGACTAAAAAAATTGTCTCTCTTTTGCGGGACTTCACCTTTGGCCAAGCACAATTTTGGTGCACCTTACTACGATGCTTTGAAATCTGCATAACAAACTGGTGTTTCTCATCACTCTGATCCTGCATTCTGATGCATCACTCAATGGTGCTTCAAGAAGACAAGGCCAAAATGTCACAAATTTTTTCATTTCGATTGCATCTTTTTAGTGATGCTCTGGAATTATGTTGTTTCTTTATTTTGGCTACATATTTTTAGCGATGCTCTGAAATTTTGTTATTTCTTCATTTTGGCTACATCTTTTTAGCGATGCTCCAGAATTTTGTTGTTTCTTCATTCTGACTACATCTTTTTAGCGATGCTGCAAAATTATGTTGTTATTTCCTTTGGCAGAATCTTTTCAACAATGCTCCGGAATTCTATTTGGGTGCTCTAGAAATTTTGGTTGTTGCTCCAACTGCATCTTTCAGCGATGCTCTAAAAATTTTGGTTGCTACTCCAACTACATCTTTCAACGATGCTCCAGAATCCTCAATTTGGTTAGCACGTTTCACTGACATCCCTCTATGATGATCTTGAACTCTCTTCTTCTCTACTTTAGTTGCATATTCTCGAAGAATGCTTTGGTATTTCTAGTATATTTTTTTTTCCAATTTCTCTTTTGATTTTTCCTAAGTTCCACGCATGCATGTCCTTGTTTCTTGGAGATTTGATCCCTTATAATTTTTCCACCACCTTATATTGAATCTTTCCATAATAAATAAGATTATTGTGCCACCTTTTTGCCATAATATTTTTTTCCATCACTTCAACCATCCCATCCATGCCATTATTATCCGCCACCACCCTCTCCAACCATACATGACTATTACGGCAGCACAAGTGAGTTACGTTTGATCTAATGACAGGACTTAACGTATGTGAAAATTTGTTTATTTAAAGGGTTAGTACTTATTTTGAATAAAGGTTAATTAATTGGTATGATTTGTCCCCCTTGTAATTTTGAAACTTGTTCCCTTTACACAATTGATAAGAGTATGAGAACAATTGTAATTCCCCATGAAATTTCATCATCATTATGCAGCAAGGTGACAAGAAAGTTGGTAATTAATTCTTTTCCTATTAAGTATATTGACACAAAACTCTCTCTCCATTTGTAATTCAATGAAGCAAGCATTTCAAAGTTTTGTAAAAAATTTCCAGAAAACAAAGGAAATGGGAGGTGCTGAAAAGAAGTCTAAGCCAACTTCTACAATGCCATTGTTGGCATTGAGCAATATAGCAGCATTATTCTAGAGAGTTTGATGGTTGTACTTCATGAAACAATTTGAAGGGAACATAGAGTAGTTGATGAAGGAATTCATCAAAAAATTTGCAGATGGGAAGACCATGGTGTATGGCAAACAATTCTAGGTAAGTATTAAAATTATTGCTCGTCTTTCCGATCTTGAGAATAAAGGAATTAATTTGAATGAAAATTCCCACGTTCCTTATCAAAATTTAATAGGACTATTCCATAGGGAAGGGGAACCCCAACCTATAATGACTATAAACACCAGAGGGAAGAATAAGGGAATCCATAGAATGTATCTTCCAGAACCCTAGAGGTCTATTACAGCCTAGATTATTAAGTATTTCACTTGTGAGGGACAAATGACTACAATTGTGGGACCCCCTTTTCTCCTGTTGGCTCATTTACACCACGAAATTAAGGACCCTACTCTTAGGTTAAATTTACCAAATTTTCTCTTCCATTCAGTCACCTCCATGATGGAAAAGTATAAATTTGGGACGAGGCCCCTTAAACATCATGGTTTGATAAAGCTAATATGTAAATACCATTTCCACAAAAAGCCAGAAAAGAAGTGGCAAAGGTTTCTACGGAAATTTGAAAATGAGGAGCCAAGGAGGTCACTTGAGGAGGGAGAGTCCTCTAAACAAAAGGATCAGTCTGTAGAAGAACCCTCCTCAGAGGCATTAGGTGCCCCTAAATCCCAACATACCTCCACAGCTCTCAGCGGTGATGGACTGGAAACCTTGCTAGATGAATTACAAACCCCAAGATAGGAAGGGGAGGTGGGAATTGTACATTCTAGAGGAAAGGAGGAACCTCCTCGAAAGAAAAAGAAATGAAGTAAAGTTGTTTTTCAAACAACTCCTCCTCTACAGAGGAGTAAACGGTTATCTTCAGGATCCAGTGAAATTGAACCCCAAGATGTCAGTAGTACTTTAGAAAGAAAAAGGCTAGGACTCCAATAAAGGTGGTAGAAATTGATAGTCCACCTGATAATAAGGAAACAAATGAAATAGAAGAGCAAGGGGATCAACTTCCTAGGGAAAAGAATGAGGAAACCCTATCACTCAAAGAAAAGGAAGGGGAGAATATACAAATTTCCCCATTTAGAGTAGAATGAAGATGAGCCTATGGGAGGATTCTCTTTGTTTCTTTATAGAGAAAGGAGTATACCAGAAGTTGAAGAAAATGTACACCATATTAATGAGGAAATAGAAGAAGTGCCTTACCCATATTTTCCTGAGAACATTGAGGCAGATAATGTACCTCATGATGATGAAAAAAATGGAAGAAGTGCCTCACTCATCCCCTCTTAGAGACACTAAAGAGGAAAATGTGCCTCATCCTAATGAAGAAATTCCTCACGCATCCTTCTCTGTGGACACAAGGGATGTAGAATCCAATCAAAAAAATGAGGAATTAGAAAAGTTAAAGGAAGAAATTGTGGGATTGAGAGCCAAGTTGCAAGATGACGAAGCATAAATTAACCAACAAAAAGAAGAAATTGAGGTGCAAACTACCATTGTACATAAAAGAGATGAGGAAATTGCCAAATTGAATGCACAAATGGAGGAAAAAGACAAGCTTATTGAGTAGTTGCAATACCAAATCCAGCAATGGAATCAATAGGGTAAGTAGCATCAGGTTGCTCTGTGTGAAAAAGATAAGTCTATTCAAGATTTGAAAAATAATTTTATGCAATTATTCAGTGCTTTTGAAGAAGAAAAGAATCGATGGGAAATTGAATTAAATGCCTTTGTGAGTAAAATTGTGGAGCTAGAACAAAGTTTGCAAGAGAGTGACACTCAACCAATTAGGGGATCAAAGGGGACACAAACTGAACCTATTATTATAGACTGGTTCTAGGTATGCATTCCCCCAATGTTAATGAAATGAATAGAGCATTGTTACCTCTTGAAGGATGTGGAATTTTAAAATAGGTTAAAGAGGGAATTAGGAATATTAAAAGAATCTTTCAATCAGGCGTATAGGGGTAAGCAGGATGCCTATGAAATTGGTGAATTACTATTAGCCTATAGAAGACCATCTAGGTTGTACTTCATGTTTCTTAATGAGTAGCTTTTAAGATGGAAATTGCAAAGAATTCTCCAAAACTAGCCTCATGACCCTAATGACAAGGAATTTGTAAAAGTATTTGTTGAGTCACTCCTTGAACAACAAATTTTTTTGTGTGAGTTCTTTGTTCACAATTTTCTCATAGAAAAGCATACATATTTCTTTATTAACTTCTTTGTGGGAGAAGTAGAATTAAGATCATTCTTGTCCACTATGAAAAATCAACTTCACTAGCAAGACAGATCAAGAGAATATGCACAGGTATAAAAGATTGTAGGGTTGCAGATGAGGTACCCTCATAGGAATCCTTTCTATTTCAAGAAACAATTTCTAGGTGTCAAACTTAAAAAGGAAGTACAGGTCAAATAAAATAACAACCTCTAACTATGTCATGATCACTTTTAGGAACAAGGGCCACAATTAAGAGGACTAGCATGGCATGCATGTGAAGAGAGGTATACCCCTCTGACTATGCATCTCAAGAAGAGGGAAATAATTTCACCTCTTAATATTAGATGATCCTATGGAATAGCGGTAGCTTTGGCCAAAATTTTGGAAGAATTAAAAATTAACTGGATTGGTATGAGGTATAGACCCCCCTTGCTTCTTTCACCACCTCCTTTAGTATATACTAATCTAGACCAAAGTGAGGATAGCTTTTCTAGGTGGAAACAAAGAGTCACTTTTCATCAAGGATTCTTGAGGAATCTAAAGATATTGGACACAGAGGCAGATGATGTATATGATCTCAATGCTAAGTATGAAGAAATGAATAGGAGGAATGATGGACAGGGGACACACCAGAGAGCAAGAGGACCTTCTCAGACTTAGGAAGGGGAGGAAATGATGAGGTAAAAATAACCTCTTCAGCATAATGGGCTCAATATGTAAATCTAAACCTTTTATCCTAAATTACCTTTCCAATTGATTACCTTTGGGAAAAATAAGTGCTCTCTTTCTATGAATAAGTGTACAAACTTTACTTCTTGAAGTTAGGAAAAATTAAGCTTACTTATGTTAATTTAATGGTTTAGTCTTGAGTATTTTGTAGGTCAACTCCACTTCCAATCACCATTTCAGTCAAAAGGGAAATGAACGTGGATCTTCATACTTTTGAAAACAAGCAAGCGGGCATCAGAATTCCAATAGCACACATTTTGGTCGAGTCTTTATAATTCTATTAATTTTTAGTTTCAAAAAAATTATTGTTCATGCGAGCCTCTTTAATATTGTATATCATGGGCTTTAAAGTCCCTCTACTATTGGAAGTCTATTAAAAGACTCTATCGACTGAAAATTAGGATTTTTGTTAGTCATTTTTCATATAAATATGTAACTGTTACAAATAATTAATAGAGAAGAAGATTATCGTTATGCTGCAAATTTGTCTTTTGAGTAAAAACTACCATATGAATATGAGTTTTCTTGCTAATATTTGAATTACTGTGTAGTATGGATGCATCTTTGGAATGAAGTAGCTTAGAGAATTTCCAGTGCATGTGATCTTAGGTAGTTGTAGACACACCCAAGAGCTGGCCACTCAAGGCTTATAGATAGATAGATATGTATTCTATTCCTTATTTTTTATTCTCCTTTAGTAGATAATAGTTGAAGTTGAAATCCATTTTCATGAGTATATGTTATGCTGCTAGTGTCAAGCTTGCAGGTTATAGCTAAGTTTGTAGTTTCTAAACTTAATATTTGAATGTCCAGAGCATCTTCCTTTAGTAGATTATGTTAAATTGTTTCATGTTATTAGTTGGATTTTTTACATTAGATAAATGTTTCCTAATTTCTTTACATGTTTTACTTCTTCAACAATTTATGCATTCTTTAGGTTAATTGTTTCTATGCTTTCTATTTTAGTGGTGATGTTTTTTCAATTTATAGTTCTTTTATTTCTAGTTTAAGATCATTTCCTACTTTCTAGATAGATAATTCATTGCTTTCAGGCTTAGAGGCCCTCTAGTTTAGAATCTTTATTCAATTGACTAGCATTTAGAGAACCTAAGAGAGAGAATTGAGTGTATTCTATTGCAAATAGCCTTTGGACACTACCAAGTTGATATAATGATGTGATTATTCACTAAAGTGTTAGGACCTAATGACATCCTACCACCTTTACTTTGCCTTCTTTTCATACTCAACCAACTCCTTCCCCTTAAACTTG